>PVKS010026041.1:0-29117 GCA_004027875.1 Aplodontia rufa | reverse complement strand
AGTGTGGTTTTAAAAATGGATGCTCCCCTTCCCTCACTGCTCCCACACCTTCTTCAGGGCTTCAGCCAGGCCTTCTGGTCCTGTTTCCACCTTTGATCTCTGCTGCTTCCAGCCGGAGTATTTAGAGCTTGCTTTGCAATCCCAAAGAGGTCTTGCCCTGATCAGGCGGGCTGGGCATGTGGTAACTAGCAAGCCTAAAGTACAAGCCTTGCAGTTCCCGCACCGCCTCTTCTGCGCAAACCGCTGCTCTGTGCTTGTATGAAGGCTCTTTCCAGTCACTGATCCTGCCGCCAGACAGAGCACAGGTTCAGGAGGTGTCCTCGCCAGTACGCTGTCTTTAGAGCTGTGCGGGTCCTTCTTTGCAGAAGTGACTCAGGCAGGCGGGAGTGTAGGCTGGAGAGTGCAAATGCCGGCTGGCGGGCCAGCCGCAGCTGCCGCGGCGGCAGCGCGGAACAAAGAATCCCTGGTCGCTCCAAAGTCTCTATTCCCCAGAACCAGTGCTAAGATTAGAACTGGTGATTCACCATGCTATTTCCCCAAACGCACCTCAAAATACTGGTAAGAAGCCGGAGATATCCTGATCAGTCACGAGGGTGCAGGGGAGGTCTTTTGTCTTCAGATCACCATCTTGAAGAGTCCACTACATTCAACTTTTTGATTACTAAAATTATCCTATTTTACATAGACTTGTATGACATAATAAATAAGTTCTATCTTTTCACATGCTCTAGCGAATACTACAGAAGGAAATGTAGACTATGTCAATAATACAGGAAGTGTTCTAAAAACAGTACAACCTGTTATGGGCCATCTAGTATATGGTATTCGTGCATTCCATTTTCCACGAGTGCTATATTTTAAACAGTTATAATTTCAGCTTAAAAACAGGTAGGTTTGTATTCTATAATATTATATTACTTCAAACATGACACTTACTCATTTTGTCAAATGAATTGTTCAGTTTCCATAAAAAGTTTTATGTACTCAGTGATACTGAATTGCACATGGATACATTTAAAGTAAGATTTGATGTGATTTATAACGTTGACTTATTTGACACAAAGACAGTCTGTTCTTTCACCCATAAAGAAATAATTAAACTTTACAGTAAAACTTCACAAGGATTTTGCAGGTTCCTCTGTTTTCACATTACGGTCATCTTTAAGAATTTTCATTTTGCTATAGTTGCTGCTGCTGCTGTTACATGTAACAAATGTTTTTCAAGAAGGAATTATTGACAATTCCAACAGGGCAATTCTACATTCTGACACACTCATGAAAATTGTAAGGAACTAATTATACAAAAGAGTCTTTTCCCACTTAATTTTTTCTCCCTCTGTCATTGTAATAAAAATACCTCTCCCAAAATGCTAAAAGGCCACAGGGTGGTTATTTGATATTAATAATCACACACACTGGACTGGAGCATGTCTCAGCGGTTAAAGCACTTGTCTGGCATGCACGAAGACCTGGGTTCAAACCCCAGCACCATGTACACAACTAAGTGTTAGAGAAATAAAAACCAGGGGAAAAATATGTAGAATTGATTCTCTCTCTCTCTCTTACTCTCTCCCTCTTTCTTTAAATAAATAAATACAAAAATAAAACACACAATGAAGCCATATTCTCTAACAGTGATACAATGTGTTTATTGCTCTGCCATCTGGCACAACATTGCAAGGTGTTCTTTCCGCAACACATGTGTGGTCTACAATTCTAATAGGTCTACAGTTGATTAATACATATTTGCTTGGTATATTTTTCATCTTCCACACAGTATAGAAATTTTGGTTAAGTACATTCAACATGTATGTTTAATAATTGTATTATATCTTACTGAATTTGCTCAAATTTCCAAAACCCTCAAAAGTAATTTTAAAACGTACATGTGTGTGTGTGTGTAGGTGTGAATGGCAAGTATTCTGATTTTATTGACACTTTAACTATTGTTTATTATTCAAATAACATTGTGCCCATGAAATGGAGGAAGAAATTTATTGACCTCTTTAAGGAAGATAAAATTAGCCCACTGTTACCTGGAGCAAATTATCTAACCTTTTAGTTATAAAAATTTTGATTTTAAAAACTCATTGTAGTTGGTAGGAATCTTAGCAATAAGTTAAGTGATGCAATTATTTAATGGATGAATATGCCCAGTATAAAGCAGGATTTTAAATTAATATCTTTTGTAAAAATTTTGAAATGATATGATTTTTGCTAATAATCAATATAAAATAGCATTAAAATATTTGACATTTTTGGTTTATATCTTTGTAGTCAGTATGAAAGCAAGATAAACATATTGCCTTATTTAGCAACATAAAGCATCTGTCTCAAAGTGAGATGGATTCTTTCACACAATGTGTCTTTGGTCAGTGATGTTATTTAGTTAGACATTTCTCAAAATAGTCAATTTCTTTGTAATAAGGAAATGTCTTAAAACAGCAACAGCAAAATCATAACTGTTGTTTTTTCCTATTTTTGTCTCAATATTTCTGGGAAAGCCAAGAAAATACACCATGATAGACAAAACAAAATTTAAAAAGTATACATACTTCATATCTTTCTATTCAGTCTTTATGTCTGTGTGTTGAATCATCTATAAAAAGTAAGTCATAACCGTCCTAAAGGTTTCATTTCATCAGATCTTTACCATACTCCATTTTTTCATCTTGGTTGCCTCTTGTTGTGATTAATGTCATTGCTTATTCAGGCCAGAAGGAAGTGTGTTTCAGAGCTTAGAAAAATGAGGGAGAGTGACTCTCGATTATTAAGAAGATGACTTTATGCAAATATATATAAATGAGCTCAAATAGAACATGCATTTTTCCCAAATTTTAAGGGCTATTAAGAAAAATTCTCATGTTAATTCCATAGGACACCAACAATCCATTCTGCATTGAAGTGTTGAGCAGTAATGTAATTCTCCTCTCCAAAGACAGTGATAATTTTGTTACCCTATGTTCTCCATACCTGCCAAATCTCATAATCATTTATTGGTGGGTATTTTTAGAAATAACTAATATTTTAAATGATTACTTGTCTATTTTGATATTTAATGAGTCTTTTGTGTAATCCTGGAAGAGTATATAATAGTGAAAATATGTATTTATTATAAATTATTCATTTGTATATAGAAAATAAAAGGGGATAGAATAGATATTTGAAACACTTTCCAGTTATATTTGTTGTGCTTTTTACTTTCCTGATTATTTAATACAATTGTTTTGACCAGGTACAGTGGTACACCTCTGTAATCCCGCAACTCAGAAGGTTGAGGCAGTGGCTCACAAACTTGCGGCCTGCCTGGGCAGGGAAATGAGACCCTATCTCAAAGAAAAGAAAAAAGAAAAAAAGGCTGGGGATGTAGCTCAGTGATAAAGCACCTGCTGTATTCAATCACCAGTACCATAAACATTTTTAAAAATAAATAATAGAACATTATTTAGACTCATATATTAGAGTTTTAAAAATTCATTAGAATAACATTTCTAAATTAAATTATTTTAAAAGCTGGACATACAGAATATACTAAATAGAGAGCCATGACAACGATAGCATTGAGAGTCACATGGAGGAGAATGCTATGATAAAACACTGTCACTGCTATGAAACTGGATTGCCTCCAACACCAGTTCAGAACATATTGCTGAGTGTTGCTGACTATTCAATCTGAACACTTAGTATTTATCATTTATTGGGAGGAATAAAGACAAAATTACTGGAAAAGAATATGAGAATAGATTTATTTGGGTAATTTTAGTTATATCAAATTTTTCTTCCAAAAGAAACCTTAAAATGTGAAATTAGCAATGTGGTAATCTATATTCATTTTGTACAAAAGTCTGCATGATAATCCATGTATAAACTTCTTGGAAAATATTTTATCATATAAAATGAATATATTAAAATCTTCAATTTGAATTTTTAAAATTTTTTGGTAACATATTAATATTTCCCTAGGTTAAATTTGCTATAGCTGTGGGGTAGGGGGATGAAAAAGAAAAGTAATTTAATCAGAAAGAATATTAAATTTTTTTGCTAATTGTCTTCTATATATAATTAAAATAGATCAATAATACAATATTTTGGAATAAAGAACTGGATCAACATTGAAATAAAGAGTTGTCATTAGCATTCATAAAATGAACTTTGCATAAATGTTTATTCAACATTTTTCTCATAGATGTCTGATTTAATTACTGCCTTTAAAAATGTAATACTTTCCATGAAAATGAAAGTTAAGTGACCAAATATTTAAACATTTCTACTGATATGTATTATTTATTTTTTGTGATGACAGTTATATCACATTGTCTGTAAATAAGGCCTTACTGATAATTTAGATAGTGTTCTAATTTCATGAAACAATGCTACTTGTCTACTACATGTAAAAAATGTTTTAAAGTAGAGAAAAAATAAAATCAATCATAAAATTTCACACTTCAAGTTCTCCCTTCAAGTATAAAGCTGAACATTCTAAGGGGTCTCAAATAATAAATATTCTGTTGTGTCCTAGTGTGTGTAGCAACCATATGTTTTTATATATGCTAGCGTTAACAAGGCCATAAACAATTTCAAGGTCCTTAATTTTCCAATTTCACAAAAGTTGTTGAATAAACTTTTTGGTCACAATGTATAACTTCACCCATTAAAATACTTGCTGGTTAAATATGTTGCTACCACTACAAACTCCTCTAATGCATGAATGTACAATAATCAACTTAATCTCTAAAGATGCTCAGGTAAGTATCCATGTTGAAGCTACTGCTTACAATTTAGCAAGGAGTCAAGATACCAACTATCTCTCAAACTTGCAGTTAAAGTTTGACAAGCTGAAAAGATTCCTGCATAAAAGTGTTGCCTTTCTTCTCTGAAATTTCAAGGAAAATATACATTGGTAGCGATACTTAAGGGCAACTCAAATAAGATCTTCTATAGTATAGTTTGTTGGGGTGGGGAGGCATTAAAACCTACTAGCACAATCTGAACACCAGGTTGTAGTGAAAAAATTTATGTCTGTATCAGTGACATTCAAATAGTATACTCAGAGTAAAATCTGAAAAGGGATGTAAAATATCTGTTAATAAAGCAAAGTTCTATACTAAAATTTTTTTACATGAAGAAACTGCAATCATTTTCAGTAGTCTCTGCAGCTTTAAAAATGCTCTCATTTACAAATATATATTTTACCTAGGAGTGTCAGTTTAAACACATATGACAAAAGTATTGATTTTCTCAGTTTAAACACCTATAAAAAAAATGTTTCCCATTCACCTTCCCTCTACAGAGAATTCTGACTTGCTCATTAATTTATTACTCTCCCCAGTCAGTCAAAAAGAGTTCTTCCATTTTGGCCAGATATTTGAAAAATTTTCATCTTGAGGAAGTAGGAAAAAAAGTTGATTTAAGAAGTAAATATGGCATTAAGAGTGGAGTTTGGACAGAACTGATGTTGAGAATGTTGTAGAGATAGCTGGAAGTATGAAAAACTAGATGGTAGAGAAATTATTATTGCTATATATGTTACCTTCTCAGAGTCCAAACTGTCCCGGTCCGACCGGGTTCTTACCTGAGGGATGGGCTGGGATGAGAAACCACAGGCCGGAGACCCGGAACGGTCTTGCTTTACTTCTCTTTTTTATATCCATGCTTTACAGCTCTCTTTTATATACATATAGTAAATGTCTTAGTCCATTTGTGCTGCTACGACAAAATGCCTGACATTGGGTGATTAGTCGATGGAGCCCAGGAGTTCAGACAAGTCAAGGCAACGTTGCAAGACTCCACTTCAAAACAAACATGGACAGAAATTTCTCACAGTTCTGGAAGCTGAAAAGTTCAGGATCAAAGCATAGGCAGTTTCAGCTGCTGGCAAGAGCTCATCCTTCAAAGGAGCAGGGACACCACGTCCAGCAGAAAAGTGCAAGAGCTCTGGACTGCTGGCTGGAGCCTCTTTTTTAAGGCCTTCACCCTGCCCCCTTGAGACCTCGCTCCTTCCTCCTAGGGGAGTGCATTAGCTCTTCCATTGCTACACCTGGATTTCCGAGGCACACGTTTGACCAATAGCAATAAGAAGCCTCCATGCGTGCCTTTAGAAGGATCTGGATTAATTGGCAGGTGATACCAATGCAAAATGTCTGAAGCCCGTGTGGACACTTGTTTTTCAAGCATAACAAGGCACAATCTTGCAGTCCTTCCTGGAGGAGCTTATGCAAACAGCAACAAGATCCAGGGCAGCTGATGAAATGAAGTGACGGTCAGACCCCAACACAAACAAACTAAGCATTCATTTTTTAAATTGTTTTTGATGGTGGATGGTACATGCTTTTAACCAAGCACTGCTTTGAGAATCACAAAGGAATATAGTATCCTATTTTCAATAGTAGATGTACATATGTTTGTGTTATATATTCTTCTTAGATCATTATTTCTCTCTCTCTGCATGTGCTTGTGTTAGTGTGTGTGTGTGTGTGTGTGTGTAGCCATCAACAGTTTTAAAAGTGATTAAGGTTTAGCTTACCTTATTGAGTTATGATTTTAAAATAGTTATTTACAGATTTGCAAAACGACAATAATATACATAATATATACTCAAAAACTGTCCATTGAAATCAGATCATTGACTTTTAATTTTGATAGAAATAACTAAAAACATTACTCCTGTCTCACTTTTCCATTATGAAACAAATAGTAAGTAGTGGAATGAAGATTTGAAATAACGTTTTTTATTCTAAGGTTATTTCTATGTTATATTTTTTGAGAATACAGAGTATTACTGACAGCATTTTTAAATAATTATGACTTCTGTGAGTAGTATAAATATATATCTTAGGTTCTGAACTAAAACATTTTCTTTGGTTAAGATAATAACTAAATGGATTTTTGTCTGAGACAACATTTAAGAAAGCAAAAATCTGATAGGCAGTTGATTAGGTCACAACTATTAAAATTCCTAAGAAACATCCTGTGTAAACATGCTACTTTATTATTCAGAACTTCTTAACTCATAGCCAACACAACTTTGAATTTTATTTTTACAGAAACAGATTAAAAACTTTCAGTATATTACATGTATACTTCTAAAATCAACTCCTTTTGCTTCACTTTTTCTTTTCAAAAATATTTGACTTGCGAAATGTAAGTCAAATGGAAATCCCATTTATTTGTTGCTGTGAAAAATAACTAAAAAGATAATATTTTGACCTTTCAAAATATCAAATTGCACCAATGTATTTATTCTAACCTTTCAAAAATCGAATTTGTCACACTGAACTTGAGAAATAGCATTGAACTATAATTTCAGTTACATTTATTTTACATTCTGAATCTCATTTCAAGAGAAAATTAACTAATGTGGGAGTAAATACTGCCTATGATCAACCTAGGTTTAACCTCTTTTGATATATTCATCAATCTGTTAATTAATATTCATACAAAGTTCCACATGATTAGAGAAGAGAAAAATAGGGCCAGAAAATCCATGATAACAGCAATAGAGACAATAGCAAGATCACCAGCTGCTGCTCTCCTCATGAAAATTGATATTTATAATTCTTAAAATAACAGAGAAGCTTATTAAAAAGCACAGAGATGAGACTCTGGTGCATTTTTTTGTTTGAGGAAAATATTTTTGGTTTTTAAAGATGGTGGGTTTTGCTTAGATTAAAAGGAGAAAATAAGTGAAAAACAGACAAAATATGGATGCAGCAGAGGAAAAGAACAAGTACTTAGGATGGGGCAACTTTACCTTAACCTGAAGGTCTTTATTAGGTCTGTTTGCCTCTAACAGTATATAACTAAGTTCTAAAAATGTCAACCAATAAATATTTCTACATTTTAATAATTACAGCAAAATCGTATTTTTTTATCTGCTTAGTTCTCATTGTTTGTTGTTGAAACAGCTTGATCTTTTGATGCTTATTTAAAATCTTTTAATAGTGTATTTAAGTAGTCTTTAGAGCGAGTTTAGGCTCTCTCATATGACAGGAATTTTGGGAGTAACTATTAAATGCCTTGTAGTTACAATACTATCTCTCCAGTCGGGGTGAGACGAGCTTCACCAATACTGTGGTATTCTGACGGGAGATGACTCACTGCCTGGTCACAGCAAGGAGATGACAACCCAAAGAGAATAGTGGGGTTCACTGTAGCATATTCATATGTGCATGTCATCTAATTTGATCAATTTCCTTTCCCCATATTTCTCCTTGCCCACCTTTCTTCCCTCCCCATCATTCCTTTCCTCTAGTCTAATGGTCTCCCCTTAATTTTCACGAGATTCCCTGCTCCCTTTTTATACTCTCTAGATTTCACATGTAAAATCAGATATATGGCACTTCCTCTCAGAATGTGGCTTATTTCACTTGAAATTATACTTTTCTGTTAATTTGTTTTCCTGAAAATGAGTTAATTTTGTTTTTCTTATTTTTTTATTCTTCCAGAAATGTATGTTTTTTTATATATTAAATTATTTAGGATAATTCAAAATATGAACTTGATAAAATTTCAGCACGAGATTTGGAAACATGTAATTTTTCTCAATAATTTTTTCATATACATTAATGGCATATGGACTACACCTTGTTCAATACTTTTTATTGTTTAAAATTTTAATAGCAACATTTGCATTTTGGGGTGTATAGTTTTGGGGAGCTCTTTGTTTTACTTAGTATATCCATTATGATTATATATAATATTGAGGTTCAGTTTGACGTAATCATATAAGCATGGAATATCATTTGCTCCAAAGGAATCCCCACTACTTTCTCTTTCCCTCCCATTCTCACTCTCCCGTTACCTTTCCTCTAGTCTGCTGATCTTCTTTGTGACCAAATAAAACTCCATTTTGTATACAGGCTATAATACTTTATCAATTTAGTTGTTGGTGCACACCTAGGCTGGTTTTGTAACTTGAGTATTGTGAATTGTGCTACTATTAACATAGGAATGCATGTATCTCTAAAGCATGCTGTCTTTAATTCTTTTGGATAGACACCAAGTAGCAGTATAGTTAGATCATATGGTGGTTCCAGCATTTTTTAACAGGAAATTTGACCACAGTCTGAATTCCCCAAATATCCATAAGAAGTGATTTTGTTTCATTGTTCTTAGAATTTGATCTTTATCAGCCTAGAATCCCAAAGTCCCATCTTTCTGCCAGAATATTGAATTGTTATATTCACAGAAAATAAAAACTTTTGGATGTTTTCCCTTCTCTGATATCTTAATCATTCAAATTCCATTGTTCTCATAGCTCTCCAGTTCCAAACACCTGAATTTTATGCATATATTATAGTTATTTCTTTTTTAATTTCACCACTTGTTTTTATCTAAAAGAAAGCTCATTTGAAAGAAGTTCTTATCTGCATTTTACAACTAGTTTAACTTTTTCTAGACATTTTAAAAATGTTTAGACTAGGCCCTGATATATTTCCCAGGTTGGTTTCTAACTCCAAGCTCTCCTCCCCATCATTTAACTAGTAAAGGAGGACTATAGCTGTGCATTACCATGTCCAATTTTAGAACTTCTAAAATTAGATCTATTTTTCACAAATTGCTTGACTGGTTTTCTAAGTATTTATTATACTCTTGCAATCCATCTGCTAAAAACTTTTAAGACTACTCATGGGAAGGAACCACATTCATGCACAAAATGTTTTGATGTAAACTTCTAAAAACATATAAATTTGGATGACAAATTTAGAAAAAGGTGGGGAAAATAAACTATCAATTGTATGAATTGAGAAAAGGAAAAGAATTAGTTAATATTTTGTATATCAACTACATATCTTTTTACTAAAGTATATTTTACATAAAAATATTTTCTTACTAAACCTTCTTTTTAAAGATTCAGTAAAATAAATTGCAAATAATAAGTGGAACTTCTATTCCTTATGAATGAATTCTGAGCTTTATAAAGTAAATCTATTACTACTGATATGGTTGGCAAGCACCTCTCCAGTCTCCCTTCTGAGTACAAACTGTCTACACCTTTGCACTCCAGTAATATGATATCATTCAAATGTCTTGCACACAATATACAAATTACAATCATTGCTTGAGTTCTTCCCCTAAGCCTTTAAAGTATATTCAAAATCAATCCTAAATGAAAGTTACTCTCCCATTGCACTGTCTCACCCATTTAAAAAAATGTGCTACTGTTAAAAATTATCAGATTGGTTTTTTTTATCAGTATGTATTGAAGCTACCCAATAAAACAGTGGAAATCTTTACATTTTCATCTTTGGAAATCACTGCACCCAGTCTTATACTTCATAAAGTTTAGAGAGATATTTGCACTAGGATTGAGTTAAATTGTAATACTTACAGCTCTGATAATTATGATGTAAACAATACTCTTCTCTAATAATAAAAGAAAGTGTTATATGTAGAATAGATTAGCATTGGAATAAACAAGTCCCAACTCCCACAGAATTGTTGAACAACAGTCTCTGACATGTAAAATTACATTGGTATGTGGTAATTTATTTTTCTAAATTCCCAATTGTCTCAAAAGTTATTATTCATGCATTGTAAAAGTTATAGTCTATAGAGTCTATTAAACAGGCACAGTAGTGGAATTATGCATTCATTAAAATTAGCATTCCAATGCAATTACATTAGAAATTGAAAATTAAAAAAGTAATCAAAGTAACAATTATTCTGACCATCATATTTGAGGAATTACTGACTCTCAATGAAATAGTAAATTGTATAGTGTATTTACTTTACAAAAACACTAAGTTCATACAGAACCCATATAATTTACATATTTGAAGGCAGGCTGGCTATCACCTGTCTAGTCCTTTGAACAGTAATTACATTATGGATTTTTTTAATAAATTGTGGTCTTATTAACCTTTTGCACATTAAGGATTTGGTTTAGAAAATACCAGGATCTAGCCAATGCCAAGGACATTGGTCAAGCGATTTCTTTTTACTCCAGAACATTTGAAAAATTTAAGGTCTTTTATATTCATAAATGTCCAAATTCATTGCAATGATAGACAACTTTAAAAAAAAATATTTTAAGACATATGTATATGTGTATACATATATGTTTAGAATATGTAGAATACATATATGTATGCATATTAATGCTTGCTATTAGGAAGATTTTAAAATAGCGTATGAAATAGAGACAGAATGGGTTTGGGTGAAGTATAGAGGGATTTTGAACGTAAACTTTTCACCAGAGTTAATTATCAAACAGATTGCATTTTATAAGGAAGCAAATATTAAAATATCTATGGAAATAGTGTTTTGGGAAGTAGAATATCTTCAGCAGAAGAATGTTGTAGAAAATAGAAAGTTACTAAGGCATGAATTTACTTAGCACATTCCACAAATATAAACTCATTCCAAATTTTTAAAACAGTATATTTTAGCTGCAAAAGTTCTTTCTTCTTCTAACCAGATATTTTCTTTTAATTGTACTTTATTTTTATATTTTGCCAAAGTCTACTTTCCTTTAGTCCTTTAGCTTCAAAAAATATATATGCCGCACTTATTCATCTTCCAAATCATCAAATTCAAAAGTACACAAAATTAATCTGCCATCTGCTAATATCTGAAATCAACCTTAACCTTCCATCTCCTCAAACACCTGTTGAATGCCTGCTTTCATTTAAACTATGGTTTAGCATCTAAACCATAGTTTTACTTTAGTGGAGAATTTGAACATAATTGTCCATTTCTAATGAATTCTGTGATTTTTATTGGTTCTTTTTAATTATAAGTAACATTAGCATTCATTTTGACATAATGACGAAAGCATGGAATAAAATTTATTCTCTGTTCTGAAAACTTCCTCTTTCTCTTCCCTTCTCCTTTCCCATGTTCCACTCATTCTACTCTACTAATTTTTCTGTTATTTCTATATAGTTTTTTTTAAATTAGTGCCCTGTGGATATACGTAATAGATTCAGAATTCTATGATTTTTTAATAAATCATTACATATCTTTGAATTCTAATCTCTTATGATGTTTTCACAGGAGTGACCAAAAGTCATCAATCAAGCAAAATTAAGTTAGATCATGTATTTTATTGATCATTAGAATAATTGAATTTAGAGAAAGAAACTTGAAATAAAATTGGGTAAACAGGAAAATCTTACTTGAACAGAAACTGTTTGACATTATATAGCATATGTCTGGTTAATGACAGTGAATACATACTATGTATGTCAAGGTTTGGGTTCATAATACATACTGTATATAAAAATATTTAATGGTTTCTGTTTTTGAGAGTCTACAGTTGTTCAGGATGGGTTACAAGCATTGTATATTTATTAAAATATTTTATCATAATAAGAACCCTAATATGCGGATAATATTATTATGTCCATTGTAAGGTTCAATAAACTGCTACAGTAGAGACCCCATTAAGTGATCGATAAGCCTGATATGATGAACTCATGCAATCTGTCTCCTGAGTCCACATATTTAATAGCTCTGCTCTGTAACCTTTAATATCATCAATATCTATTGGTTTTTTTGGTCATTATGGTCATTCTATATTTTTCTCTTTTTTTCATTCATTCAACATAGTCTTAGGTATTGGAGGGAATCGTTACATATTCATGCATATGTGGATATTGACAAAGTAAGTTAAAGCTGATCCAAGTAAGTATATTTCTTTCTAAGTATATATTACAACACATAATCTGGATTTTTTTTCCATGAACAGGCGTCATATCTCTCATATTTTCAACGTAGCATGCATTCATCTCATCTAATCTACATCTGTTTCTGTTAAAATGCCTCTGCCTATTTTACATTTATTTTTTATTTTTGTCAAAAACCAAGATACAGTGATTATTTCAAAACCATAATCTTAGTAATTATTACTAAAACAGAATAAATCATTTTTCAGATAATGTGAAATTATTTACATCAGAACTAGAATATGTCTTATAGAAGTATTGAGTGAATTGTACTAAGGCAATATTTTTAACGTTCCTATATGCATGTATACTATTGAGACACTTTATATAATACTCACCAGAAAAAATATTGCACAGTGCTATGAGATAAAATGACACAATTTTAATTCCACTTTAGGCTTTTCAAATACTTCTGTATTTCTCCCTCCATTTTCTCAGGAATGATATGTTCTAATAAATTAGTCCTGCATATTTTCCTATTTGTGATAAAGCAGTTGTTTAGATTTTAAAATAGTTGAACTAGTATAACTTGATTTTGACATCTGAAGGTCAAACACTATTGATAATATTTATGGTAGTTTTGGTTGGTGAATAGTGGAGTCATAAAATAATTTTATTTTATGGAGTGTGGAGAATACCTATGAACAAGGGGGTACCTGCCCTGAACAAAGTACTATCTATTATTTAGTGAACTACATTTAACAAAGTACCAACATTATATTACCAATAAGCAAGCATGATTAACTTCCAGTGATTACATATTTTGTGACAGCAGGATGTTTTTGTCCTCTGTGCAAAGATAAGATTTTCAAAACAGTGACTATGACCTGCACTCTATATTTTAACAAAAATCACAGATTCTATGATAACATGCATTATAGGATCATAATAGGACTAAAGCCTAAAATAAATTAGTTTTTTCATGTCATTATAATCATTTGCAATACGTACTTTAAGTGAAGAATCAGAAAAAGCCAGAAATGACTTAGGTCAGGCAATTAGTTGAGGGTCACAAGATAGAAATTAAAGGGGAGAATAACTCACTATTTACTAAAGCCTACTTTACATGCATCAGAAAATCTTTGACAGAAATATTTCACCCAATCTACAGTGCATGGGCTTGTATATAATGAAAATGAAAAAAAAAAATAACTTGAGTTCTATCCTTAGCTTAAAGGAAACAAATAATAAGAATAAATTATAATAAAATATGATCATATTAATATTTAAAGTTTTGGGAGTTGAATACAATCATCAAAGGAACTACTGATGCTATAAGAAAAGAATCAAGAGAACATGTGTGCAAGTGCTCAAGAGAAGTGAAAAAAATAATAAAAAAGAAGTTTCAAAGGAAGAGCAATACTGATTTAACCAAGAGTTAATCAGTATGGAGGTCATTGCTGACCTTGCCAGCGAGTCTTTTGGTGAAGTAGTAAGAGTACTGACTGAAATGGGTTCTAGGTAAAGTGGAAATATAAATGGGTAAAAGAGATTATGGGAAAATCTTTCCAAAAGAATCAGATTCATTAAAACTTGGCTAACAGAGAAAATACAGAGATACTCTTATTTCTTAGACATAGGAGTTATTTGACCTTATTTGAATGCTGGTGAGAACGACTCAGTAGAAATTGAAAATGACTGACAATGTTAGCAAGTGCAAGAATAATTAGAAATCAACATTCTTGCATAGACAATAGTGGTTGAGGTCCAGGAATACATACACGGAATGTTTTGTTTTACCCAGAAGGAACTGGGACTTGTGTACTCTTATAGGCTCAAATACAAGTAGATGGACGGATATGGAGGTAGAGACATGTGTAAACTGAAGATTAGTTTCTCAGTGTAATATGAAGCACTGAGAGAATATAGAATGTTATGAGATAGCGACTTATAAAAGAGGGGTGAGTGGTGCCCAGTAAACCCGGGAATTGGGGTGTAATTGCTGGGGCAACACTAAGGACCCACTTAAAATCAGGTCAGGAACTCCAGTTGGCAAGAGACTCATCCCTACCTCCTCCCAGTTTGGCGACACTAAGTTAGATAGGTCAGACTAATCTGCATATAACCAGAGGTGAGATTTTGTTTGGAATAGGAATGGAGAAAATTGTAACAAAAGATCAGTGCAATAGTTTTAAGATAAATTTCTTATAGAAACGGGAGGGGATCCATAATCATAAGAGAGGGATCATGAGACAGAGTGCCTTCCTTTGGAATGCCATGGTGCAGTGGTTGTGAGTCAGACTCTAGAGTCTTTAAAGAAAAGAGAAACAAGTGTTGTAACAGGCATGTAATAGATATTTTAGATATGTTTTTGAGAAAATGGAATTTTAAAAGATATAATTATGTGTCATAAAAATGTTTAGGAACAAGCACTAATTAAACTCTGTTAAAGACACTATAATTCAGGGTGCTCTGACAGGATTATAGTTAGGAAAAGCAGACATGCTAAGAAATGCACTAGGTAGAGTTGGGAGGTCATTTGTTCTCTGGCATTTGCTCTCTTGGTGTAGGTTAAAGGAGTTGTTAAACAGAAAGTCAAGAGAATCAGGTGAAGGAGATGGGACCATGTGAGCTCAGTAGCTGACACTATCCCTGAATTCATTCTCTAAATCTCTATGTGTTTTGAGCTATAGAAGACTGCCAAATAATATTAAATGATATATTTAGTCAATATTTTTTATAATTGAAATTTTACTTTTCCCCATCTATCACTGTCTTCCATACATAATCAATTTATTGTCTCAAAATTCAAACTCCCTCTGTCCTCATTTTTATTCTGTCTTCCTCAGAAAATAGACTGCAGCATGCAATGGCAAAGGCAGGATGATTTTTCACCACTAACTTTTATTAAAGGCAGTTATCAATGTCAGTCTCTCTTTCTATATCTTTGCTTCACTGATTCTTAATAAGGAAATTAATGTAGAAATAGGAGGAAAGCAGATCATATATGACACTTTTCATATTAAGTACTGCTTTTTAAAAGCATGCAATAAATATTCTTAAAATGATAAATATAAATAAGGAGAGTGGCTATTATGTACCTAATGTTAGTATTTGGTAGTTTGTACTATTTAGATTATAAATGAAAAAAGTAGGGAAAATAGTAAGGATAAATAGCTTTATAAGTGGCCTTTCAAAAAGAGGTAATATTTGGTAAAATACCTGTGAGTATTGAATGAATGTATTACCCTTTCCTTCAAAGGACAAAGTTGTTCCTGACCACTCTAGCATGCCCAAATGACCTATCCTGAGCCACACTGTGAGTTTCACTTTTTAAATCTGTGAATTGGAGACCAGCCAGCTAGCAATTAACCTATTATTAAACTAATATTTAGCATTCAAGTAATTTTATATTCTATCTGAATGTATAAATTCGTTTTCACATAGGCAGAGTGATTATATTTTTGCCTATGTATGTGGGCAATCTCTTCAGCAAGAATTGCTTACAATTATAATTTACATTGAACAAAACTACAAATTAATTGATTTGTTTTCTATTCCCAGTTGCATATGAGAATGGTTTAGTGCAGTAATGATGTTTTTTGCAACAGTTCTACAAGTACTTATGAAAATGAACTAAGAAAAATGTATGAAGACAGACATTCTCCATGCTTGCTCCACAGCTTGCATGTGGACTTAAAAAGGAAATCTACAGTCTGGTAAATGTGGTTTAAGCAGGGTAATATTGTTCACTTATTTCAGACTAATATTTTGTGATATGCTCAAATCTACAAAAAGGACAGATATTTGTATGTTGTTCTCTGATGCATTTGTATAAAGAAAACCATTTGATTTACAAAACAGCTCCATAAATATAAAATTTGGGGAATACAAGAGTGACACTTTTCATCTTTCACATTATTATAATAGTTGTAAAGAGGAAAGGGGTGGGGGTTAATGTGAATGGCATAAGAAAAGCTTTATGGTCAAATAAATTTAGGAAACACTGGTTTAAAACGAAGGATTTGGAACCATTCGTTAGTTTTGGTTACTATGCACTGGTCTATTTTGAAACTTTGAGCCCTTGAGGTCACTTAACTTCCTCTTCTCCTAGAATATTTATATGTGAACTAGAATATTTAAATGAATAATCTCTGAGAGTAATTTTAAAACCAACTAATTACTTTTGAGAGTACTTATCCAGAAGCTGTTCTTTGTCAAGTGTAATCATTTTGGAAATGGAGAAACAATTGGTGAACTAAGGAAGTTAAAGAAGCCAGGTGTGGTGGCTCACACCTGTAATACCAGTGACTGGAGAGGCTGAGACAGAAGGAACCTAAGTCCCAGGCCAGCCTCAGCAACTTATCAGACCTTCAGCAATTTAGTGAGAACCTGTTTTAAAAAAATGTAATAAGGACTGGAGATGTGGTTCAGTGATCCCCAGTACCAAAGCAAACCAAACCAAACAAAAAGAGAAAAACAAGAATAGGGTACTTGAAATAATGAATAGGGTACTTGAAATACTGGACTGTGTTATTGGATGAATTACTGTTTCCTCATGTGCATATGTTGAAATCCTAATCCACAGTACATTATAATATGAATTTATGTGGAACTAAAGATGAGGATAGGCTCTACTCCAATGTGACTTGTACCTTGATAAAAACAGAAATTTGAACATAGACACGTCCTGGGGAGAATGCAATGGGAACTTGAGGTCAGAGGTGGGGGTGATGCTTCTGCAAGCCAAGGGATGCCAACAACCACACAAGACCAGAGAAAAAGAGAAGAAACATGGAACAGAATCTTCCTCATGGTCTCAGAGAGAATCAAATTTGCTCAGTCCCTGATCTCGGACTTCTGTCCTCCAGAAGCGTGACACCTACACTTCTGTTGATTTTAGGTCCTGTGATTATTGGAAGTCCAACTCTTGGTGCATTGTTTTGTCTGCTCCAGCAAACTAACCAAGAATTGAGTCAAGACAATGAACAACATACCATGAGCTCTGAGTTTACATGGATCTGTGCAAATTCATTATAATTTCCACTTGCATGGTGAATCAAAGAACATCACTAATCACAATGATTTTGCAAGTTGACAGTTTTCCAAAATATGTCATATATGAGGGGGTCCAGTTTGAGCTGAGACAAAAGTGTGGGAGTAATAGTCACTTGAGCTTCCCACCACACACCCACCTCTCTATTACTCCTGTGGCAGGATGTGGACACCCTATGGAACTTGGGGCCTTAGACATCAGGTAGCTGGGTTTCTCACTGGGAGACCAATCACACATTCCTTCCTTTTAACCTCTGTTATTTTTTTTTTTTTTAAGCAAGAGGGACAGTGATAGAGAGAAAGTAAAAATCAATTTTTTATTTTTTATTATTTTTTTATGTGGCCTTCATTGCTCTGGAATTTAGTTGTGTATATGGTGCTGAGGTTTGAATTCACTTATCCGCGCATGCCACACAAGTGCCATAATCACTGAGCCACCGGTCCAGCCCTCATTATTCCTTCTTAAACTCACTACCACCAACAATTTCTTTTTTTTAGTCCTTTGGTTTATTCTCATTATTCTAGCATCTTCCCATTATCACCTATTTGATTTAACATCACTTTAATAAAACCAATGATGATAAAAATAATTGCATTGCTCATAATAACAGCAAAAACAGAGTAATTCCTATATATCAGGGCACTGTTCTAAATGCTTCATATACATTAATTCTGCTTATTCTTAAACAAATGCAAAGCACTGTAAACTAATTTCTCAAACAATGGTATTATAGTGCTGTAAGTAATGTACTTTCTGAACATTGTAAATATGTGTATATATTCAAATAAATATGATATATAGGATTATATGATTTATATGGTATATTTATATGTGTATGTATATGTATATAAGATATTTTGTTACTGGTACGTGTTAATAAGTGTTCAGTTTCCTTTCAATATTTTGAATCCTGTTATAGCATTGAATACTAACTGGGTAATACACTGTATGAAACAGCTCAACAAGTACCATCAATAGCATTATATATCAAACATTGAACAAAGAATTTTAAGCATACTGCCTGTATTTCATTTTAAATATTTTATTTAAAGAAGTATTTACTGAAGAATAGTAGCTTACTCCTGAATGCTATTAATAGTAAACATAAACTGATTGTAAACTATTCTTATTTGAAAACAGCCAATGGCATGTAAAAAATACAATGCTTGGTATTCACACTATAGAAACATATTGACTTGGAAATTGCATATGAGAAGACTGCATGTTATAGTTCTGATGAGATTTTAACTTTCTAATCTCTCTTTTGAAGCAATCAACAAAAGTAACAATGAAATTTTTTTTATTTTATTGCTGGCAATTTCTAATTTTCAGCTATGTGACCTTGACAAATAAATCTCTGAGACTCTGTTTTTAGTCTGAGTAAACAAAATGATTGATCAGGTGATTTGTAAAAGTACTTTTAATCTTTTTTTTAAGAGAGAGCGAGAGTGAGAGAGAAAGAGAGAATCAACTTTATTTAGTTTTTCATGTGGCTTTCATTGCTCCAAAACTTTGTTGTATATGTGGTGCTAGAGTTTGAACCTGCATACTTGCGCATGCCAGGCAAGCACCATAAGGGCTGAGCCACTGCTCCAGCCCTATTTTTTAACTTTTAATTTCTTTTTATTAGTTTTAAAAAATAGATTTACATTTAGGTGGGAGTCATTGTCATGCAATCAAGAGCAAATGTATAATGACAGAGCAAGCATAGGCTGATGCCATTCCATCGTTTCCCCCTTGGGTTCCCAATGATTCCATGTTTCCCTGTATTTAACCCCCATGTAAATTGGATTTCTCATGGAAATTGAAGGTTCCCCATGGGGTTGAATTACCCATACTCCTTCCCTCCATCCTCCTTGATATCCTTCCTATTCCCTCCCCGCTCCCTGTCACCCTCCCTTTATCCCCCAGCATCATAGGCAAGTTTCTTCCTGCTCATGTAAAATTTCATACACGTTGAGGTTATTATTAGCTTACCATCTATCATTCTGTTTCTGATTGTATTCTAGCTTCCACAAATGAGAGAAAATATTCAGCCCTTGAGTCTCTGAGCTTGGGATATTTCACTTAGCATAATTTTTTCCATCTCCATCCATTTGGCTGCAAATGCCATAATATCTCTTACTCTAATAGTCGAGTAGAATTCCTTTGCATATATGTACCACAGTTTTTGAATCCACTCATCAAGTGAGGGGCATCTGGGTTGGTTCCATAGGTTTTTTCTTTTTAAATCAATTTTTATTGAGTTTTTCACATGCTTTTCGTTGCTCTAACATTTAGTTGTATATGTAGTTGCTGGGGTTTGAACCCGTGTACTTGCACATGCTGGTCAAGTGCTGTAACCACCAAGCCACTGCTCCAGCTCCTGGTTCCATAGTTTAGCTATAGGAATTTGAGCTGCTATAAACATTGATGAAGCTGTGTCTCTATAATATGTTGATTGTAGCTCTTTTGGGAAAATATTCAGGAGTGGGATAGCAGGGTCATAAGGCAGGTCCAGCCCCAATTTTTTAAGGAGTCTCCACACTGCTTTCCAGAGTGGCTGAACCAGTTTGCAGTACCACCAGCAATGTGACAGCGTTCCTCTTTTCCCACATCCCCTCCAAAATCTATTGTCATTCGTATCCTTCATTTTTGCCACTCTGACAGGAGTGAGGTGGAAGCTCAGTGAAGTTTTGAATTACATTTTACTGATGCTAGTGATGTAGAGCATTTTCTCATATATTTAAGGGTTTTTTGGACTTCCTCCATTGAGAAATTTCTATTTAGTTCTGTAGCCCATTTATTGATTAGATTATTTGTGGTTTTGGTGTTTACCTTTTTTTACTCTTTTTATGTTCTGGATATTAGCTTGTCTGTCTGAGATGTAGCAGCTTGTCTGTCTGAGATGTAGCAGGCAAAGATTTTCTCCCATTCTGTAGGAATGACTAAATCTTTAGCTGTACAAAAGCTTTTTAGTTTGATTGCATCCCATTCATTTATTCTTAACTTTAATGGTTGCACCATAGGTATCTTATTAAGGAAGGAGAAGCCAATTCTAATATCAAAATGTGCTGATTCTACTTTTTCTTCAAGCAATTGTAAAGTTCCTGGTTTAATATCCAGATCTTTTAACCATTTTGATTTGATTTTTGTGCAGAGAGAGTGGTAGGAATCCAATTTCAGTTGTCTACATATAGCTGTCCAGTTTGTCCAACACCATTTGTTGAACAGGCTATCCTTCTTCCACTCTACACCTTTGCCCCCTTTATCAAATATCAAATGCTTAAAGATGTGGGGGTTCATCTCAGAATCTTTGATTCTGTTACATTGGTCTTCAGTTTTGTTTTGATACCAATACCATGCTGTTTTTGTTACTATAACCCAATAGTATAATTTCAGGTCAGGAATTGTGATGCCTCCTGCTTCCTTTTTCTTGTTGAGTATGGCTTTGACTATTCTGGGTTTTCTGTTGTTCTATATGAATTTGAGAATTGCTTTTTCTTAATCTGTGAAAAATATCATTGGTATCTTGATCGGGATTGCATTGAATCTATATAGGGCTTTGGGTAGAATGGCCATTTTAATTATATTGATTCTATCTAACCAAGAACATGAAATATTTCCCCATCTACTCAGATCATCTGCAATTTCTTTTTTGAATATAGAGGTCCTTAATATCCTTAGTTTGATACACTGATGCCCAAGTATTTTTTTTTCTTTTGAGGAGATTGTGAATGGGACAGTTACTGATTTCTTCTTCAATGGATTTGTTATTGGAGTATAGGAAAGCTAGTGATTTATTGGTGTTGATCTTATAGCCAGCTACTTTGCTGAAATCATTTATAAGCACTAGAAGTCTTCTGGTCAAGCTTATTGGGTCTTCTAGGTATTGGATCATGTCATCAGCAAATAGAGACAACTTGACTTACTCTTTTCCTATTCGAATTCCTTTGATTTCCTTCTGTTGTCTTATAGCTCTGACAAGGGTTTCAAGAATTATATTGAATAAGAGTGGTGAAAGTGCACAACCTTGTCTTCTTCCTGAATTCAATAGAAATGCTTTCAGTCTTTCTCCATTAAGCACAATGTTGGCTACAGGTCTGCCATAAATGGTTCTTACAAAATTAAAGTATCTTCCTTTGATCCCTATCTTCTCCATGTATCCTGTCAGACCACAGTGCTAGATTGTTGGGGTCTGACCTTCACTTCATTTCATCAGCTGCCCTAGAGCGATCTTGTTACTATTTGCATAAGCTCCTTCAGGAAGGACTGCTAGATTGTGCTTTGTTAAGTTTGAAAAACAGGGTGTGGACATGGGCTCCAGACCTTTTACATTGGTATCACCTGCCAATTACTCCAGATCCCTCAAAAGGCTCATGTGGAGGCTTCTTATTGCTATTGGTCAAATGTGTGCCTGGGAAATCCAGTGTGCCAATGGACGAGCTAATTTGATCCCCTAGCAGGAAGGAGAGAGGCCTCGAGGGGGCGGGGTGAAGGCCCTTAAAGAAGAGGCTCCAGCCAGCAGTCCAGAGCTCTTGCACTTCTCTGCTGGACGTGGTGTCCCTGCTCCTTTGGAAGGAGAGGTCTTGCACTTTTCTGCTGGACGTGGTATCTCTGCTCCTTTGGAAGGATGAGCTCTTGCCAGCAGCTGAAACTGCCTATGCTTTGATCCTGAACTTCCCAACTTCCAGAACTGTGAAAAATTTCTGCCCATGTTTGTTTTGAAGTGGAGTCTTGCAACGTTGCCTTGACTTGTCTGAACTCCTGAGCTCCATCGACTAATCACCCAATGTCAGGCATTTTGTCGTAGCAGCACAAATGGAAAAATGGACTAAGACATTTACTATATGTATATAAAAGAGAGATTTAAAGCATGGATATGAAAAGGAGAAGTAAAGCTTGGATAAAGAAAGACCGTTCCGGGTCTCCGGCCTGTGGTTTTTCTCATCCCCAGCCCGAACCTCAGGTCAGAACCCGGCTGGACCAAGACATTAGATCTTAGCAATTAACCACAAGAAAAACACCAGATGCTACTCAAATACTTGGAAATTGAATAATACCCTCTTAAACAAAGATTACATAAAAGAAATATTGAGAAAAGAAATCAAGAATTTCTTGGAAACACATGAGAATGATGAAACCATGTATCAAAATCTCTGGGATAGTATAAAAGCTTTCTTAAGAGATAAATTTATAGCTCTCAGTGCCTTCATCAAAAAACAGGAAAGAGGGCTGGAGCGGTGGTTCGGTGGTTAAGGTGCTTGTCTGGCATGCACAAGTACACGGGTTCAAACCCCAGCACCCATGTATACAACTAAGTGATGGAGCAATGAAAGCTATGTGAAAAACTCAATAAAAATTGATTCTGTCTCTCTCTCACTGTCCTTCTCTCTTAAAAAAAAAAAAAAAGCCCAAATTAATAGTCTTATGCTCCAACTCAAATCCCTGCAAAAACAACAAACCAATCCCAGACCTAATAGGAGATGGAAAATAACTAAAATAAGAACCAACATCAATGAAATTGAGAACACAAAAAATACAAATAAACAACAAATCAAAAAATTGATTCTTTGAAAAAAATAAGATTGACAGACCCCTTGCCAAACTCACCAAAAGAAAAAAATGAAGTGAAACAAATCAACAAAATCAAAGATGAAAATGGAGATATCACCACTGACTCAATCAAAATCCAGAAGATTATCAGGTCTTAGTTTGAAAAATTATATGCCACCAAGTTTGATAATCTGGAAGATATGGGCAAATATCTGGCCACATCTGACATTCCCAGATTAACACTGAAGGACATTGAAACTCTAAACCAACCAATCTCAGGGAGTGAAATTGAATCAGCAGTCAAAGGCCTTCCAGAAAAGAGAAGCCATGGACCTGATGTATTCATGGCAGAATTCTACCAGACCTTTACAGAAGAATTAACACCAATTCTCTACAAGCTTTTTCATGAAATTGAAAGGGAGGGAACACTCCCAAATACTTTTTATGAAGCAAATATTACACTGATACCAAAACCCAACAAAGACATACCAAGAACAGAAAATTACAGACCAATTTCCCTGATGAACATTGATGCTAAAATCCTTAATAAAATCCTAGCTATCTGTATCCAAAAATACATTAAAAAGATAACACATCATGATTTAGTTGGCTTCATACCAGGAAAACGGGGCTGGTTCAACATAGCAAATTAATAAATGTAATTTACCACTTAAACAGAATTAAAAATAAAAATTTTATAAGTCATTCCAATTGATGCAGAAAAGGCCTTTGATAAAATTCAGCACCCATTTAAGCTTCAGCCCTATTTTTAACTCTTAAATATACATGATGTTTTAATGTACCATATGCAGACTTAAAATTTTAGTGTAATGTATAATAAAAACTTAAAACTTCTTATTAGTTTGCTAATTCTGTGTCTAAAGAGTGTGAACTTTTATTTTGATAGTCATTTTAATTGTTTATTCATAAACACAAAGTAATTTGATGCAACTATAGATATAAATGCAAATAAATAAAATAAAATCAGTTTTCCATGAGGTTTATTTTGCTATTAAGTTTTAAAATACTAATCTTAACTATTGTTTGGAAGATAGCCAAAACTAAGAATAAATCTTTTCTAATTAAACCTGATTGTTTTATAGGCAATGACAAGAAATTTTAAGATTCCCGTCATATTTAAATTGATTGATAAGATTCTACAGACAAAAAATAACTTATTTCACATTGTATATTTATTCCTCAAAAACAGATGGGCATATACAATTTAGATTCATGCTTTACTCTTTTTAATGACTTAGAGTACACATTCACTATTCAAGTCATTTGTTCAAGAAAAGTTACAGAGAACTTAATTTTTGAAGTCTTAAATATCTCATATTTTTTGTCTCCTGCATGCATTGGTGCATATTTAATTTATTAGGAAGTATAAGGTTTACACAAAGTTCCCCCAAAACTATAAATATCACTGTATAATTCCTGATATTTTATTTCTTAGGGATTTATTTTTGTTATGAAAATGTTCTTCCAGTAGGAATGTTATTGTGAATATACAATATTAAAGAAATAGAATGCATTAAAGAAGGTATTATAAAAACCTTTAATACAATATAGAACATAAGAAATTACTGATTCAGAAAGCATTGGAGTATTCTTTCAGTATGTATTTCTTTCTTTATTCTAACTCCAGAAATACCAATCATCTGAATTTTCTTTTTATAATTTGTATTCAATTCTTATGCTCAGTATATGAGTATTTGATGCTCATCTTAGCACAGATAGACTGTACCTTATTATGCATATTAATGTGTCATTTCCTTTTCTTCTTGTTTTCTTGATTTATTATGAGAAGTTATCTTTCCACCTTCCATCTCTTTTAAAATATCAGTTGCTACAATTTAACTAATAGAGTGGCTGGAGTTGTGGCTCAGTGATTGGAGCACTTGTCTGGCAAATGCAGGCACCTGGGTTCGAACCCCAGTACCACACATACAACTAAGTGTCAGAGAAACAAAGACCAGATGAAAAATAAATAAAATTTATTATTTAAAAAATTAACAAATATGCATGAAAGCATTGGCTTCTTTTTATTTGTTCTTCTTGTATTTTTGTCTTGAAACTGAATTTAGTGTTCTTTCAATAATTGGGGGAAATATTGAACATTATCTCTTCAATCACCACCTTTCTCTTTTATTATACATTGCTTCTTCTGAAACTCTGGTTGGTATGGGGACAGCATTCTCAAGCTTTTCCCCTTTCTTAACTTCTTAAAATTACTAATCTGCCTATCTCTGACCTCAATTTATATAATTCAGTAATTCTTTCTCTAGTTGAGTATTAAACTCTCATTCAGCACACTGGAGGGAGACAGGATTCTCCCTTACCCACAGAATCTCTGGCTGGCTGGACCTCAGATTTAAACTGATGTAAGACAGATTAATAGAAAAGAGTATGCAAAATTTTATTTAGTCATTTTTCCCACACAAGAAAATTGAAGACCCTAAGAAGTAGAAGTGGTCAGGGCCAAAAGCTTATATACTAGCTTGGGCAAAATGTAATGGATTATAAAAACACAAAAAGACAAAGGGATTTAGGCTAGGACAGCTAATTATAGGTAGGTTAGTAGGGAAATAAGGTCAATTTAACATGCTGTGTTTATTCAAAATGTTTCTCAGCCTGGAAAACTGGTCTGTAGTGATAAGAAGATCCTCCTGATGTCAGAAGGGAACTCTTTACAGGGAGGTTTATCTCCTACTTCCAGAAAGGAAGGCTGGCCTGCTCTTCCTCTACCCATTATTTTTAAGAGTCTTTAATTCTAAATTAAGTAGATTAAAGTGGCATATATGGGGGTGCCCTGCCCTGGACCCCATCAATGTCAAATCAATATTTTACTTTTAATTACTTCTATTTTGTTTCTAACCTATTTTTTCTCGTGGTTTTACAAGCACCTTATTCATTGGGACACATTAAGCATTTTTATTTTAAGCTGTTTTCTGATAGTTCCAATAATACTTTTTCTGGTCCTGCCAATATCTTATTCTTTGTAGGTCAAATATTGTTTTCTGATATTTTTCTCTCTCTTGTGATGCCTTATTTCCTTATAAGTTAGTGATTTTTAAAAGAAAATCTAAGACTTTCACTTGTGAGCATTATTGGAGCCATGAGTTTGAAATTAAGTTCCTCCAACAAAGATCTTACAATCACTATGACTTTGTTTCATCTTATTCCTTGATTGGAATCAGGTAGATCCTGAAAGTTTGAGCTGCAAACTCATGAAAGAACTTGTTTGAGGTAACCTATTTTGGGAGACCATTTTTATTTTCCTTTTATCTCCAAGATAAGGAAAGGAAAAACTTTTTTGTTGTTTTTTGTTGTTTACTTGCTTCTTTGATTGTTTACTATAGATAAAGTTTATTCTAATTCCTTTTTTATTGTGGTAAAACATATATAACATGAAATCTGTTATTTTTGCCATTTTTTGTTTTGTTTTGTTTGAGACAGAATCTCGCTAAATTTCCAACTTTGGTCTCAAACTTGTGAACCTCTTGCCTCAGCCTCTCAAGTCATGAGTATCAGAAGCATGACCAGGTGACTAACCATTTTTAAGCCTGCATTTAAGTGGCATTAATTGATTCCCAATGCCATAAAACTGTCACCACAATTTAATTACAAAGTTTTCCTATTGCCTAAATTAAAACTATGTACCAATGAAACAATAACTATCTTCCCAGCCCTGGTAAAATCTTTTGTTTTTACGAATTTTCCTATTCCATGAATTTCAGTTAGGGGTGCTCATATAATAATTATCCTCCTTTGTTTATTTCACTTAGCATTATGTTTTCAAGTTTCTTCCATAACGTATCATGTATCAGACTTCATTTTTATTGATTGAATCATACGTTTTGTTTACCCATTAATCATTGATGGACAATTGTTTTTCTTTGCTCCCCAACTCTTGGCTATAGTGAATAATGTCATGAACACTCATGTACAAGTATCGACTTGAGTTTCTGGTTTCAAGTGCAGGCATGCTTCACTTACTGATGGGGATACATTTTAACAATGGCTCATTAGGCAACTTCACCATTGTGTGAACATATGAACAATGTAGAGTGTCCTCACACTATGGTATCTCCAGCTCTACAGTCTTACAGGAAGAAGTTGTGATCTGCCATTGATCAAAACATTGTTAAGTAGTACATGACTGTGATTGACTGTATAACTGGCTGTGGAATTGCTGGTTTATATGGTAATTTTATACACAACATTTTCAGAAACTGCCAGACTATTTTCCACAAAGATTGGGACATCTTTTTATCCCAATAACAATGTAGGAGGGTTTTGATTTCACCGTCAACACTACTTTGCTTTCTTTTTACTATCATTATTTTCTTTAGATTATAGAAATCCTACTCATTAAGAAACCATATCACACTGATTTTCATTCACACTTTCCTAATAACTAGAGATGTTGATCTTCTTTTTTCGTGTTTTTTATAGGCTATTTGTTTATCTTCTCTGCAGAAATATCTGTTCAATTATTTTGTCCATTTTTATTGGGGTGTCAGTCTTTTTGTTGTTCAGTTATAGATTTTCTTTTTATATTCTAGGTATCTGCATGTATGTGTGTGTCTTATATATGTATGTTTTATGCAAATTTTTCTCTTGTATTATTTTCTTTTCTTTCACTTTTATTTGTGGTGCTGGGATTAAGCCTAGTGCATCACATATCCTCGGTAAATAATTTACCACACACCTAACTCCTAACTCATTTATTTGGATATTAACTTTTGTGTGCAAAGCTTTTTCATTTCAACTTAATCAAATGACTTTCTGCATAAACTGATAGGATCTTTGAAAAATTTTCCTAATGTGATCTATTATATTAGTTTTTCTTTAAAGTTGTGCATAGTCGTTGTAGATAAATCCCACTTAGTCATAGTGTATAATCCTTTTCATATACTTATGGATTAAATTTGTTAATATTTTGCTAAGAACTTTTACATTTACATTCATAAGAGATTTTGACTGTATTTTTCCTTGTAATAGCATAGTCTGGTTTTAGTATTCAAGTAATGCAGACATCATAGAATGAATTGGAAAATATTCACTCCTTTTCTGTCTTTGGAAGGTTTTCAGAATGATCAGAGTTGATTTGTCAGAATTGTTATTTACTAATTCAATCTCCTTTTTAAATTTGCTAAGACTTTCTCATTATTCTTGAGTAAGTTTTATTTATTCGTGGGTCTTTAGAAATTTGTCAATTTGATTTAGGCTTTCTAACCTGTTGGCATACAGTTGTTAATAATAGTCTGTTACAATCCTTCTCACTTCTGTAAAATAAGTGAAATTGTCCTGATTTCACATTCTAATGTCAACCAGTTGTACTTTTACACTTCCCTCACTTTTTAATTTTATGTCTAGCCAGACAGTTGTTAATTTGGATGTTCTTTCCAATGAAACACTTATGGTTTCATTGATTGTTATCTCTTGTTCCACTATTATGTTTATGTCTATTTAATTCCTCTGATAGTTCTAGATTTGCTTTTCTCATTTTTGCTGCATCCCATAAGGTTTCACTTGTGCTTTGATTTTCTTTCATCTCTCTTTGTTTTCTCATTTTTCTTCTGATTACTTTCTTTGACCCATTGGTTGATTAAAAGTGTGTTGTTCGGGCTGGAGTGGTGGCTCAGCACATACAGCTGAGTACTAGTACCACATATGCAATGAGATGGCAGAGCAAAAACCACATGAAAAACTAAATAAAATTGATTCTCTCTCTCTCTCTCACTGTCCCTCTCTCTTAAAAAAAAAAAGACTGTGTTCTTTAATGTCTACGTATTTATACATATTTAAAGATTTTCCTTCTGTTATTGCTCTTTCACATTATTCCTAGCCTTCAGAGAAGAAACTTGTATGAACTTACTGATTTTTTTAATTCTGGCATAACATGTATCATA
>PVKS010026040.1:0-30934 GCA_004027875.1 Aplodontia rufa | reverse complement strand
CAGGAGTGAGGTGGTATCTCATTGAGGTTTTGATTTGCATTTCCCTTATAGCTAATGATGTGGAGCATTTTCTCATATAGTTATGGGCTTTCTGGACTTCCACTGGAGAGAAGTTCCTTTTGAGATTTTTAGCCCATTTGTTGATTGGATTATTTGTGGGTTTGGAGTTTAGTTTCTTTAGTTCCCTGTATATTCTGGATATTAGCCCTCTGTCAGAGGTGTAGAGGGCAAAGGTTTGCTCCCATTCTGTAGGTTCTCTCTTGATGCTCTTGACTAGTTCCTTAGCTGTGCAAAATCTTTTTAGTTTAATTGCATCCCATTCATTTATTCTTGATTTTACCGCATGAGCCATGGGAGTTTTGTTAAGGAAGTAGCTGCTGACTCCTATATGGTGTAGTGATGACTTTACTTCTTTTTCAAATAAGTTTAAAGTTGTTGGTTTAATATCCAGATCTTTGATCCATTTTGATTTAATTTTTGTGCAGGGTGAAAGATAAGGATCTAGCTTCAGTTGTCTACATGTGGCTGTCCAGTTTGTCCAACACCATTTGTTGAACAGGATATCTTTCTTCCAGACTATTCTTTTGCCCCCTTTATCAAATATCAAATAGTTAAATATATGGGGGTTTGTCTCCGGATCTTCTATTCTGTTCCACTGATCTTCGATTGTTTTGATACCAATACCAAGCTGTTTTTACTACTATGGCTCTGTAGTATAATTTCAGGTCAGGGATTGAGATTCCCTCTATTTCTTCCTTTCTATAGAGTAGTGTTTTGGCTAGTCTGGGCTTCCTGTTGTTCCATATGAACTGGCGAATTGCTTTTTCTATATCTGTGAAGAATGTCATAGGTATCTTGATGGGGACTGCATTGAATCTGTATAAGGCTTTAGGTAGAATGGCCACCTTTATTATATTGATTCTGCTTAACCATGAGCATGGAATGTTTTTCCATCTACACAGGTTTTCTTTAATTTCTTTTTTTAGTTTTTGATAATTTTTTTTGTAGAAGTCCTTAACTTCCTTTGTAAGGTTATGCCTAAGTATTTCATTTTTTTGGAATTAATTGTCACCACTTCTTGAGGGGGCAGGGAGACCTCCTGGAACTGCAGGACAAGGAATAGTCCTCTAAAGCACCTCTGGGAGTGGGCAATGCAGGGGAGCAAGGCCACAGCTGCTTCTTGCCCCGGAAACCACAGCCCCGGCTTCACTTTCCTCTGCCAAAACACCTGGGAAGCTGTGGGGTTGGCATGGGAGGCCTGAGCACCACGTGAGCAGGTTGCTCTCTGCCGGGTTCTGGACCCATCCTAGCACCAGCATGGGTGCATCCCATCAGCCACCTCCTATTCTGGTAGTCACAGTGGTCATTCTAAGCAGCCCCGTTCAGGGAGCTGAGGGGTTCACTGGAGATGGGCTCTTGCTGCTGCCCATCTCTGCCCCACCCGGGATGCGCTTAGGAAGAACCAAGCCCTGCAGCTACAATGCCCATGGGCCCTGCATGAGCCCCCATCAGCCTGTCTTGGATTCATGGCCCCAGCCTGGACCCCATCTCTCACAGAACCATGACTTGGCGGCCAGAGCACAGCCTGGTCCCAGAAGCCCAGCCCTAGAAAGTCCCAGGCACCTGCTTCTCCTTCTGTCACTGAGAGACACGGGGAGGACATGCTGGACTCTCATTTTCCTTTCCACAATTCCGTGCTCCTTAAAGCAGTGACTTCATTTCAAAGCCATGAACATGCGGTTTTGTCTCTCCACGTGCCACTGCGACTGTCACATTTGAATGGTGCTAGGATCCAGAGGCGATGGCCTGCGGGACATGTTCTCAGGGAGCCTTGTGGCCGAGCACTCCAGAAAATCCCCTCACAGAGGGCTCCCATGCAAGCCTGGGGCCACCCCAGCTGCACAGTTGCCCAGGAACCACCAGGAGACACGCTGCAGTCCACATGCTGTGTCTCCTGCCCACTGCAGAGCCTCAGACTCCGCAAAACCTATAGTTGACCCTGGAGTCTCAATGCAGCAGCTTCACCTGAGTGCTCCAGGGAGGCCGCCTCCAGTGGCAGGCTGCAAGGAAGTGAGGCTGGCCCTCCACTCAAACCCAGGTGGCTGTGCGGCCGTTAGACCTGGGGACTTAAGCTGAAGAGCGCACACAGCTCCAAGCCCCTGGACACCCCACTAGCATGTTGGGTCCTAAGTGATCCTGAGAAAGAAGCAGCAAAAGACATCCTCACTGGGACATGAAACATGAATGCAAATTGAGACGAAACGTTTAAGGCCATCTTAAAGGACAGACGAATGTCAATGAGCAGCGAAGTCTTGACCCTTAGCTCCAGGGAGTGGTATAGCTGCGGCTCCTTGCACGGCCTCATGCTCATGGGAGCCGCAGGCCAGAGGAAGGCGCTGGGTCCCGCACTGTGGGCTGCTGCGTCCGTCCACACCACACAGCAGGAGAGGCTTCCTGTAGGGAGCCAGCACCCTGGCAGCTCCCAGAGGTGGGCACTTCCCAGGCAAGGCTGCTGAGGCACAGAAAGTGAAACAGCCCCCGTTCCCCCAAGTTCTGGTACCTGGTCTGGACACAGACCCCCCTCCACCCTGCTCCTGCAGGCCGTGGTCAAGGGCAGAATCCTGGGGATCCCCTGCCTGCGTGGGTAAGCTGCTGCTTCTGAGCTCCAAGTGATGACCCCAACAGGCAAGCTGAGACCCAAAGACCGACCTGGCTACAGGTTCTGGCCAGCAGGGCATTCAGGAAACAGGGAGACACGGTTCAACATTCTCACTGCTGGTAACGTGGTCCCACCCCCACCCCAGAAGGCCGCGGGCAACTTAGAGCTGTCCCCGGCATTTCAAAGAACTGCCGCTCAGCAAGCTTACAGCTTGGATTGTGTCGATGGCCCATGAGGAGCCCTCGGAGAGCCAGCCCCACAAGAGCTCTGGAGGTCTCAGGGACCCAGAAGGGCCTGAGCAGCCAGTGTGATGAATGGTCCTGGTCCTTCCTCAGGTCAGAAATGCTGGCCAAGGAAGGGCAAAGGGATCTCAGAGACTCACCAGTGGACCGCAAGGGATGCAGATGAGCCCAGGCCAGGGCAGACCCCATCTCCAGGCTGCGTAACAAGCTTGGAATTCACCCAATTTCCCCCAGCCCTGCTGTGGTCTCCTTCACTTGGGGTGAGCATGGGGATGAGTGGACACAGCCCTTGACACCTGGGGGCTTCTAGAGGACAACGGACCCTGAGCACTGAGGAGGCTCCTGAACGGACCTTCTCCTGAAGTAACCAGTGGTTGCCTACCTGCTCTGCTCCCTGACACTGCCGGGGAGGCCTGCCTGGAGAGGGCTCTCAGAGCACCTACCCCTAGCCCCACCAACACAGCCAGGGAGCCCACACATCCTCTAGTCCTCCTGGAACCATGTCCCAGCTGAAGCCTATGGTCCCATCAAATGGCCACCTAGAGCAGGAGGGAAGGTTGCCAGCCAAGGGTGAGAGGGCAGGGGTGAAGATGCAGCCAGAGCCCCGAGAAGGGCAGCCTCGCCTCGTCACAGTGTGGGCCTGTTGTCACAGGGAATTAACCCAGAGTGGGCACCTTGACCAGGAGCAGCACCCACAGGGCCGCACAGCAACCTGGACAGCCAGCCGTGATGTGGACACCTAGGAGAACACCAGCTCAGCCTTTGGAGAAACCTGGGAGGAGCTGGACCCCACTGCCCAGCCTCCCCAGGCTCAGGCCAGGGACAATTTCAGACATCTTCCTCATCCTCTGGCCACACTGGCCACTTGGGCCCCCATCCTTCCAACCTTCCAGGGAGCTAACTCCACCCCCGCAGTGTTTCTTGCTCCAGGTCTCTTCTGGAGTCCCTGAGCACCTGCACCTGCCCTCCTGGACAGGAAACCACCCGGGGCTCAGCTGGCTGCTTCCTTCCCTCTGTAGCCCAGTGGAGACAGAGCGGTGGCTGCCTGGCCTGCTGTGGAACCCAGCTCCCAACAGAGTGCCTGGTACGCACACAGCAGGTGCAGAAATGAATACATGCTTCTAAGGAGCTGGTGCCAGGTGACCCTTTGCAAAAGGAAACGTATCAAGGCTGGTGGAACTCAGAAGTGGGCCCTGTACACACCAGCCAGAAGACAACCATGGTGTGACACAGGGGGCCATCGACACTGACGTTCCCACATACAGAAGTTTTGGCTCGCATTTCAGCTGGCCCCAAGTTGATGATGCTGTCAGCTTAAAATCCACACTTCCCTACACACAACACACATGCACACACGAACACACATACACATAGAAACCACACAGCACACATACAACAAAACCCACATGCACATGTGTGCACATAACACCATGCACACATGCATACACGGTGTACAACCCATGCACACACACCACCCCCCACACACGACTCCCACAGGAGGTGGCCTTGCAGAGTCCCCCTGCCCCCCGCCACCAGCTTCCATCACAGGTCTCAGCATCCTCAGTGACAGCAGGGGGCACAGGCCCCAGGTCTGCTGCTGGGCCAAGGTCTGACTCACTGGGATTAGGAAGGAGCCATGCAAGACCAGAGGGGCAGAGGGAGCCCAGGAAGGCAAATCGCTGGTGAGCTGTGGCCTGTCAGCAGGGCAGGAGCAAGGAGCAGCCACTCTGGAGCTCAGGTGGATGACCCTGGGGCAGACCCACAGCCTTGACCTTCACCTAGCCCCAGGGCCAAGGCCTCACCCCTCACCTGTGTGGCCAATGCAGGGCCCCAGTGTGTGTCTGCATGTCCCCTCTCAGCCTTGGAGATATGGGGGTGTTATCACCAGCACCTCGAAGTTGTTCAGGACACATCACTTAGCACAAGAGCTAGAGAACGCACGCCATGGGTCTGGAGGGAACTGACTCTACCAGGGCCGTAATCCCCGGGCAGGACCAGAGACAAGAGAGAGTAGAGAACCAGGGGTGCTGACTCCAGAGGCCACAGTCCTGGCAGAGCTGGCGGGAAAGAAGCACCATTGAAACCACCCTTGGCAACACCTCTGGCTCCTGCTGAGCCCTGGCTAGGCGTAGAGCAGACCCCTTGGCCACCCTCCTCACATTTGATGCCAGTTCATGCAACCTGTGTGTCCGCTGGGCTCAGGGATATGAAGGAGGGTCATTTCCTGTTGGGGAATCCTCAGGGAAGGGTACAGTGACCTTTGGGACTGAAGATTAACTTCCACCTTGCGATGCTGCAAGGCGGTGTGCATGCCAGGGAGGGCACACAGCCCCCTGAGCTGGGTTCTGTTTCCTTCTGTGGCCTCTCGTCTTGAGCAGAGGGAGCAGCCTGTGTGTGCAGAAGGGCAAAGCCTGCTCCACGCACACACATGTGAGTGACAGGACTTCAGTTCCGGCTGAACCCTCCCTGCAGTGGCTTCCATCTGAGCCTGCAGAGCTCAGCCTCAATGTGGCCAGCCACCCTCCAGGAAGAAGAGGCTCCATCAGCCCCTACCATCACCCCAATGACCTGGTGGCCAGGCCACCAGAGGTCAGGTTGCTCCCTGCTTCCCACTAGGACTTGGGTTCCAGGGACTGGCCTGGCTGTGGCCCTGGTCTTCCATGGTAGCTGTCATATATTGATGCCCACAAGGTTCCTGAGAAGGCCAGGACCTGTGCCCATGGAGCCTTGGTGTTCTATGGCATTCCAGGGAGCTACTTGCTGACTTGAAGCTTTGCCCACACTCAGTAAGGACACCCTCTTCCTTTCTCCACCAGCACCCCCATAACACACACACACACACACACATAAGCACGCACACGTCAGATTCTGTAAGATGGACACATAATTGTTTTATCAATGTGATCATCATATCCTCAAAAAATATTAATAGCTGCTGATTTCCAGCTGGCCCGAGGCTGAGGCACAGGGCTAGGAGGAGCATGACACAGCCTGCAAGCACAGTCACTGCCTGGTAGCCAACCAAATCTTCTAGAAAGTTCTCTGCAGATGGTGTGCCCTGGCCTCCTGCTCCAGGCTGACCACTGCTTGCCTTGGAGCTAGGGCAGGAGGTTCTGCAGGGTAAGGGACTCTGGAGGCACCCGATGCCCACTGAAGCTGTGGAGTGAGGTTGGGAGGAGAGGCCCCAGAAGACCACTCATCCACTGCAGCCCTGCAGGTGGGCAGAGCAACCTCAGACCCTGGCCCTGGCCGGTGGGCACTGTTCTGCCTCTCATGGTGACCACAGGAATTACAGGTCAGTGTGCTGGCCAGGGTGGATGTCTGGCCAGTCCCAGCCTACCCGACAGTCTGATACTGGAGACTCACCCCATCCCAGATGCAGGTACAGGAGTCAGACGGGGGAGGAGGCAGGTCCTCAGAGAGGATCAGAGCAGACACCAAGAGGACTGAGCGGGCGCAGCAGGTACTGCCATCTAGAGGTTGAGGGCTCCACCTCTGACCTCTGATCCGACCTCCCCCTCTCAGGGCCTCTGATCTATCCAGGCCTCAGGAGCTGGGCTCTGCTCCTCCCCCCAGGCCTCTCCCTGCAGCCCTCTTCTTGCCACACACAAGATGACACCTCCGAGCCTGAAGAAGCCACACGAAGCAGAGACTGGGATATTCCTCCAGAGCCTCTGCTCTGAATTCCCAGATAGGTCCAGGCAGCCAGCCCTGGTGTCCCTACTGCAGGCGGCTGGGCCACAGTCTCTTGCTCTCAGCTCACTTATTGGGGAGGTGGCCTGGGGCAGCAACCACTTCCACACAGACCAGCAGAGTCTGTAACCAGGACAGAGCTAGCAAGCAGGGGAGAACAGAGCTGTGAAGATACGGTGTCCTTCAGCCGCCCTGGGGCCCTGGGCCAAACGCTGGGTGACAGGCTGGAGCTCAGGAACCAGGGTGCAGGGAGTGTGCCCACCTGTGGACTCTCGCATCAGGTACCAGCACCTCAGCGCAGGGACTCGGGACTTAGGACAGGTGTTGCCCGACAGCTCCTGAGTCAACACAGGAGGTGAAATGACCAGCTGACTGTATTAATCCGTGAGTCCACCCATGTGATGGGTGATAATCTGTGCGGATTACTGGGTGGCAACTGTAGGTAGGTGGACGTTGGAGGAGGCAGGCTCCTGGGACAAGCAGCTTCCTCCCCTATGGAACAAACACCAAAATCTGAAGCGAGTAGCTTTGAATCCGGCGAAGTGACGGAGGTGCCCAGCAAGCACCTTTGAGGCTAAGGCTCTGAAGCCCACAAGTGCCGGCCGCACAGGGAAGAACGGGCCGGAAGTGCCCTCTGCAGGCACCTGCCGTGAGCATGGGCGTGTGCACTTGCCGAAACTCACATTACAAGTCTCTCGGGGCTGGTGGCCAGGGCCATGAGGCCTGAGGCTTCGGGAGGGACCCTGGCCGTCAGCCTGGTCAAGCTGTTGCTCAGAGCTTCGGTTGTCTAGAAGTGCTTGCAGTGTCTATCCTGAGCATGTGTCCCTGGAGAAAGAGACTCCTGGGACCCACTGGCCAGCCTGGAAATGGAGAGATAGCAGATGCCTTCCCTCCGTCCTTTCTGCACCCTGGCATCAGATCACACTGCCCAGTGTCACTGCTAACAACTGTGCAGCTTCCTGTAACTGCTGTAACAAGGACCACAAATGTGGTGTTTTGAAAGCACAGATCACCCCCACCAAGTTCTGGGGATCAGAACAGAAGTGAGTCTTCCTGGGCTGGAGTCAAAGCACCAGTAGAACCACGCTCCTTCTGGAGGCCAGATCCTGGGGACTGTCCCCTAGAGGGCAGAATCCACTTCCTGCCCTTTCCAGCCTCCAGGGCCCACCACATCCCTGGGCTCGCAGTCCCTCACTCCATCTTCAGAGCCAGCAGCGCAGCATCTCCCTGACCTTGGCACTGCTCTGAGCTCCTCTCCTGCCTCCTTCCTCCCCATGGAGGAACCTCATGATTCTGTGAGTCCACATGGACAACCCAGACTGTCTCCCCAAGTGGAAGTCAGCTGATGAGCAGCCTCCCTTCCCCTCTGCCACATGACCTAACCCCATGCACAAGTCTAGGGCATAGGGACACCAAGGCACTCTTCTCTGCCTACACACCAGCACCCAGCACCTAGGGACACTCCATAGATGTGCACCAGTGGGGGGTTTTCCAGAATTCTGCAGATGAGGGATGAGGCACAGGCAGGCCCTTTGCTGGAGATTGCAGCAATCAAGCAAGAGAACCAGGGTTCGAACAGAGACCTCAAAGCCGCAGTCCTATCAGCTATGCTAGGGTCTAAGGAGGATTAACCCGTGTGAGGAAAACATGTCACTCACTTCTTAATTGGGAGATTTTTCTGTCCAAAAAATAGCTGCTACCAGGCTGGAGTGGTGGCTCAGTGATAAAGCACTTGCCTGGCATGTATGAGGACCCAGGTTCAATCCACAGTACCATATACACAACTAAATGTTGGAGAAACAAAATAAAAAGATGAAAAAAATAAATAAATTTTTTCTCTCTCTCTCTCTTAAAAAAAAATAGCCACTACCAGAGTGCAGGTACCAGAGTCTTACCTTGAACCCATGGCTAGGTTGGACCCAAATCCACACTCCCATCAGCTCCTCTGCTACAAACACACATGTTACTGCAGAAAAAGCACAGAACATTAAAAAACACAAAAAGACCCCTGGGAAGGAGTACTGTGCCCAGCCCCTGACCAGCAGCAAACACAAGGGAGTCACAGCAAGACCTGGGACTGTCTCTGGGCTGGGCCCATGGTGTAGGGAGGAATGAGAATGAGCAGGCACCCAGAGGGGGCGGAGGAAAAGCCTGCCTCTCACCCCCGCACCCTGCCTTCTCACTCAGCAGTCGTACAGCATGGTCACCACCCAGGTTGCATCCAGTGCAGATGCTGTATGACCCCAAAACCTCATGGAAACTCCAGAGTGGTTCCAGACATGGAGAGGAGGATGGGAAGCAGGAAAAGAAGTGGGGAAAGGTCCTCATGGAGGGATGCAGCTCCAGCCCAGGTTCTTTTTAAAGAACTCAAAGCTCCCAGGAAGATGAGACCCTCAAACCATGCACACAAGGAGTCAAGATACCATGAGTGATTAGCGAGAAGCAAAAATAGACTCAGTGAGACTTCAGATATTGGAACATCAGACACGTATATTAAAATTTTAATATGTTTTAAAAATTCAAAGGAAGCTTCAAAAGGAAGCTTAAATGTATTAGCAGGGAACAAGATGATTTGAAAATTTATGAAATTTCTAGTAAATGTGAGTGAAATAACAGCAGATTGGACAGTAGAAGAGGGACCACGTGAAGTGTGTCAGAAGTTATCCGGACATAGTCCAGAGAGACAGTTATGGGAAACGAAACTGGAGGAAATATTGAGTTATAGAAGAGAAGGTGAATAGGACTGGCATACAAAGATTTGGACTTTAAAGGGGAACCAAGAGAAAAACAGGAAAGAAACAATACTTGAAGAGATGGTAGCTGATAATTTTCCAAATTATGGAAGATAGCAATCATCAGATCCTCAAATATCTCCAGACCCCAATCAGAAAAAATAGTACAAAGTTCACCCCTAAATACATCATCATGAAACCAAAGCACATCAAAGACAATGACAAAACTTGAAAGCATCTACATGTCATGGGGTTGGGGAGAGGGAGACCAAGGATTGCTCAGAAAAGGAAACCCAGCTAGCCGCTGACTCCCAGCAGCATACAGGGACTTGAAACCTGATTGAGCAGCACCTTCAAAATTCACAGAACTTTAAACCTAGAATTTTATGCCAGTCCTAGAAATCTCCAGAATGAAGATGAAGCAAAGGTATTTTAGGCAGATGAAACTAAATCTGTCACCACATATATTAGCTTCTGCCACATAACACTCCACCTGCAAGTTTAGGGGTGGAACCAGAGTTTGCTGGGCTGTGCCTGAGCTGGACAGGCTGGGTTCTGCCTGTGTATTCCTGCATCTGCAGCCAGGGGGCCCACAGTCAGCTGCAGAGAGAGCTAGGATGGCCTCTTTCCCATGCCTGCAGGTGGGCAGGCTGTTTTCATCCCCAAACATCCCCAAACAGGGGACCTGCTTGGGCTCCTTCACACGGTGGTCTCTGAGTCCAGAACACAGCAGGGAAGCAAGCCCCACTGTGCCTGGACCTGACACACATCTGCGTGTGTCACATTTCCAAGCAGCTCCATTGGGGGGGGTGCTGACTTGGAAGGGGAAGAACTCAGTATTTTCACTGCCTGGACCACACTGGACCCTAAGCAAGGAAACCCTGTAGGACATAGTTTAGGCAGGAGGCAGAGTCCTCAGACAGAAGAGGTCTGGATGCAAGAGGGTGCCAGGATCTCTGCCATGCCCAGGGCACCCAAAAGACACAGCCCCACATCCTCAGCACACTCACATCCCTGCCGCAGGACGCACTGAGCACCAGCTTCTGAAGCCTTCAAATCCCATGTGTGGTTCTGACCTCATTCATGTTAAAACTGTGCACATGCTAAGACTTCCACTTGGGTGTGCTTGACCTTTGGTGTGCTTGACCCTTCTTGGTGGCAGCAAAGGTCAGGCAAGGCCCTCAGGTCAGCAATGTTAGGAACAACTTTCCTCCCCGGCTCTGCAGTGTCAACTTGGACAAGTTAACCTCTCTGAACCTCAGTTTCTTTTCTATTAAACTAAGCTGCCCATTCCCTCACACACTCAGGGAGGACTAAGTAGGATCTGTAAAGCCCATAAGCCAGCCCTGCGAGCTCTTGGGAAGCTTGCACTTCCCTCGCCCCCTGTGCCATTGGCTGTTGTGACTGTCAGAACAGCACGGTGTGGGACTCAAAAGGGTGCTTCAACCAGCTCTGGTCCAGACCTTGCCCAACCTGACCAGGCTCCCAGTGGGGTCTTAGCTTGCAAAGAGGGGCAGCAAATCTGGTCACTTCTTCTTCCTCCTGCTCCTGCAGCCAAGGACGCAGGCCCCCACTCACCTGATGATCTCAGCAGTGCCTGGACTCAGCTGCTCTGCAGCAGGCACGCCCTTGGGCCCTTCCCCAAGCACAGTTGGTATCTCATGGAAGAGCACATCCATTTCCCAGCACACAACCATTGATCTTGCCATAATAAGCTCCCTGGCACGCTTTATCAGGCCCCATCAGATCTATCCATCAATAATGTATTGTCTTTTTAAAAGTTCAGACCCCAACATTGTGAAGTGGTCATCTAACAGCCAGTTGTTCCATCTGATTTAATTCTAGCCCCTTCGTCCTCCCGATTGAACCTGTGCTCAGCACTGCTTGCAGCAGAACCAGGGCGGTGCTGTACATCCTGGCCTCCCCCACCTCCCTCCATCAGCCTTCAGGTTTGCTGCCAAATAAGGAGCAAACGCAAATGCGTTCACAATGCTTTCATGTGCTGTGTCCAGCGTCAGTGTCCCGTGTGCTTGGGAGCTGCTCCTAGGGGCCCTGCGGCCTGGGCAAACACACACAGAGAACTCCTCTCTCCTGCCAACTCCAGGGTGCCTGGAAGCTGCCTGGACGCCACCCTAGCATTGGCACGCTTTGTACTTTGGTAAACACAGGAAACCGTGAGGAAGCACCCAAGGCAGAGGGACACAGGAAACCGGGAGGAAGCACCCAAGGCAGAGGGACACAGGAAACCGGGAGGAAGCACCCAAGGCAGAGGGACACAGGAAACCATGAGGAAGCACCCAAGGCGGAGGGACACAGGAAACCGGGAGGAAGCACCCAAGGCGGAGGGACACAGGAAACCGTGAGGAAGCACCCAAGGCAGAGGGACACTAGGAGCAGTGCTTGGTACTGAAGTCATTCTGAAGAGCTCTGTTCAACTCCTCTTGAAGAAGAACATTGCAACACACCAAGGCAGCATCCAGTCAGTGGGGGGGCTTCCGCCCAGCACTGCCTGGCCCAGCCATGGTCCGCCTGGCCCCTATCAGTGACGGCCAGTAGGAGTGCTCTAAGGGCACCCCCAGCAGGCAAGGATCCCTTCCTGCTGCCAGGGCAACCCTTCCACCACCACTGAAAACTCACCCTTGTCCTGGGATAGGGTTCATTCATCTGACGCTTTTAAGTCAGTCATATAAGAGACTCACTGTGGAGTGACCATCTCATCTAAAGGGCAGAGTCCCACACTTTGTCTCTCTGGAAGGGGCAGGCAGAAGGAGCCCACAGACCAAAGACACTCCTACAGGGGAAACCAAGGGGGCACCCATTAATGTAGCTCCATCTTGCTCAGTTCCCCTCTGGGACAGAGCTTTGCATCTGTGATGAGCTGCGTCTGCACTGCTCTGTTTGTGTGTAAATGGCATGATGCCTATGGACATCCACCCAGTCCCCTGTCCTCTGTCTCCACTAGAGTCTGGGAGTTTGCATGTGTCATGAGCTGCATCTGCACTGCTATGTGTGTGTGTAAATGGCATGATGCCTATGGACATCCACCCAGTCCCCTGTCCTCGGCCTCCACTACAGTCTGGTCAGTGCCTTGGTGCTGAGTCCATGAAAGCGTGTTGTAGCCCCGCAGTTTGATGCTAGAGGCGACCTCTGTGGCAGGTGCTGCACCTTCTGCAGACTGTTCCTGATGCTTTCAGTTGTTCACTTGCATCTCACACAGGGGGCTCCCCAGATGCCTCATCTTGCAGGCTGGATGCAGGTCCCCATGCCACCTCGCCCAGCATCAAGGCACTGATACATAAGCCTCCAGGGGCAGCTCCTCTGCAGCTCTGCCCTGCTTCCACTGACCACCCCAGGAAGGTCCATGGCTTTCCCAGACAGAGCAGAGGCCGGAGGAGACACTGGGGCATGATCCAGAGTCCATGTAAGTGACTCAGTTTGATGCTCAGAAGACAAGGAAAAAGGACTTGTTTTTGTTTTATATTAAGAAAACGGTTGCTATACAACGCAGTGTGCTGCTCTGAGGATCATGGTTAAAAACTGACTGTGACTTCGAGCAGGCTGAGGCTGTGGAATTTTTATGGGTGTGTTGACGAGCTGCCCCAGGCTGCGTCTCCTGGTGTTGACGATAATGTCCTGGCCTCTCTGCGAGTCCATCGGAAATGACCAGGCATCCACGCAGCCTCCCTCTCACTAAATCAGCGGGGATCGATACCTGCCCGACTGTCAGCAGGCCTCTCCTCCAGGAACCATCGATTTGCTGAATGAATGATCTCTGTCTGTAAAACCCAAATTACCATTTCACTCAAAGTAACACTTATACAATTTTTGTCTCCCTGATAATGTTAACATCACCCATAACAGCCCTAGTGGGACGCAACCTGGCAATGGAGGGGGCGGGGAGGCTAGTAGGTCTAGACGGCCTCGCGGCCCAAGGCTGGGGTCTGGGGACACAGAGGACTCTGAGCCCTGGAGTGGTGCCATGGCAGCGCTGCCAGCGTCCCCTGGATTCCGTTTCATCACACCTCCCATGCCTACCAGAGTGCCCAGCGCCCTGGAGTTCAGGCCGGGCTCAGGGTGCTGAGGGACTCAGGCTGGCGTTCGGCTCAGGTGGAGTCCCCGTCCTTTCCTCTCTCCTCCCTTCTGAAGGCACTCAGGGGGTGAGGCTGGCTGCACAGGCTTGCTGTGCACAGGGTGCAGATGTGCCAAGGACCCTGTCCCTCCCTCCAGGAACTTGCAGAGGCCCATGGGTGGCACCTGAGGGTGGAGCATGGAGTCCAGACAGGGTGGGCTTTGGGGCAGGAAGCATGCACTGTAAGTCTGCTGGCAGAAGCTGCGGCTGAGGACGCATCGCTGATGCGGCAGCAGGGAGAAAAGGCGGGTGCTTCCAGGAGTCGGAGTGGGAGGGGCCGGGAAGGCATGGCCCGAGTTGGCTCCTGGGCCCAGGCCGCCAGGCCCCAGTGCTTGGGGCCAATCCCTCACCTGCAGGGAGGGGACGGTGCAGTGTTGCTGCAGAAGGAAAGGTGAGGGCCTCTAGGGCGATGTGGGGCCGGGGCAGGAAGGTGGCAGAGCCTCAGTGAGCATAGAGGCCAGCCAGGGAGAGCGGTGCTGCGGCCATGGGCAGAGATGCCCGTTGGCAGGGCCCAAAGCGGCAGGGCCTGTTGGGTAGCAGGCTCATCAGGTCTTGATGCTGCAGGAGAGGCCTGAGCCCAGCAAAGGAGACCATGGAATGAGGAGGGGCTCTGAGTCAGCCCAGGTGGAGTCAACACACCAGGCCAGGAAACCCTGGTGCATGTCACTGGGTCTCTTGGAAGTCACCCTGGCCACAAGCTGACCTATACACCCTCTCCCATCCTTCCAGCTGCCTGCAGCCCAGAGCTTCTGCCCGGCTCTCCAGCGCTTCTGATCACATTGCAGGTATGGGGGGGCATGGGAATTCTGCTTTGTGCGGCATAAGGGGGGTTTTGACTCCGATGGCAGTGTCTGCTTTTCCACCCTGTCCTTTGATCCCTCTGCAGGCTACTGAAGGTGAATGGTGGATCGCCCCTGTCACAGCCAGAGGAGATGGAGGGCAGTGAGGTGAGCACCTGCCAATGTGGAGGACTCCTGCAGGCCTGCCATGTCGTCCACTCCTCTTCCTGCCACCAGTGTGTCCCCAGGATGCCCCAGGGCACCTACTCACCTGCAGTGGGAGGTCAGGAAAGGGGTCCAGAAGAAAGCAAGACCACCTGCCCCAGCCAGTGCAGCCCCAGTGGGAAGGGAGGCTCTGAGCCCAGGTGTGCAGGGAGCAGGGCCAAGTCAGCTTAGTCTGAGCTGCTGGACAGCAGGGCCTGACACCACCAGACCCTCTGCTCTCCTTTGCCCCTCGACTGCCAACACTCTGGCCCCCTCAACAGATGCCCACCCTCAAAACCCACACATGAGTGTCAGAAAGGAGCCCACGTGCCATTTGCATTCTGTGATTTCAGGGCCACAGTGCCGTGGACTATCCACAGTCACAGCCATAAGGAAGATCAGGGCACAGAGAGGCCTCAGACAGCGTGCTCTCAGTCCAGGCTCCACCTGGGCAGGGGAGGCAGCAGCAGAGAGGTGGCCACCCTGGCAGTCTGCTGTCACCCTTCCGAGTCAGCCGCACAGCCTGGGGACCACAGCGCTGGGGTCAAGGCAGACGCTCCCTGTTAGGCAACATTTTAAATGGTCTGGAGCACCCCTGGGCAGCACAGGGGTGGCTGATGTGAACCTGGCATCCCGTAAACTCAGGCAGGCGACTCTCACATGTCAACCTCCTGAAAGAATTGCTTCTCACTGCTGCTGTCCCCAGTGAGGCCTTGGGCTCCCACTTGAAGGGAAAGGGGTCTCCCACCTGCCTTAAACTCAACTCGAGATGGATGACAAGGATGTATCCTCCTTTCCTGGGGCCTCTTGAAGCAACAGCTGCTGCACCCCAGCCAGTCAGCACAGCAATGCAGGTGCAGGGTGATGGCTCTGGCCTGGCACCCTGGGCCCCTCCAACCTCCAGACACAAGACAGTGACAACCCTAGTGCAAGGGGAGGAAGGCCAGGGCCTTGCCACAGGAGTTCCTTCCCGGAGGATTTGACCCCAAATGCACCATGCCATGTATAGTGCACAGCCTGTTCTGATTTTCTTCTTTTTCTTTTTTTAGCTGTGAAGATCTACATACGATCTATAATTTCACACTGACCTATAGGTCATTCGATGTTTTGGCCACAAGAAGGCAAACCGTGCCTCTTAACCCCTCGTCTCCTAGCTTACCCAGGCTCTGAGGCAGGTCTCAAGGTGAACGATGAGTGACGGAGGGAATGCAAGCAGAACCTGGGACACAGCATCCTCAAGTCCCCTGTGCCTCAAGTCAGCAGCCCTTGCCTGTGGGGACCTTGCCCCTTGGGGCACAAAGGCAGCATATGGAGGAAAGTCTTCCTTCCATCTTTGGTGGGGAGGAGGTTCGGATGCAACTGTGGGTGGGCCAGGGTGCTGCCCCCTGCTACCTGCTTGGGTGGCCCTCCCAGGGCATGGCCCAGCAGGGGCAGGTGGGCAACACGGCTTGGAACAGAACCTGAGAGAACAGCTCTGTCTCCTTACAGAAGAGTGTTGGGAACATGAGGTCCAGCTGGCTTGTAAAAGAATTGGTGGTAAACAACTCTAAGGGGTCCAGCTGGCTTGTAATTAGCAAATTGCCTGACCGCATGACTAAGCTATTTGGCCACTCATTTGTTACAATTGGAGAAAGGTGATTGCACTGTACCCTATTGGTTGTTGTAATGGATAAATAGAGTAGCAACTAGTCAGGTAAGGAAGCAGCCAAAGAGAAAGCATAGAACCAGAGAAGAAGGCAGCCAGGAGGAAAGCAGCCCTGTCCTGAATGAAGAAAGCAGAGAAGACGCATAGAACCGGAGAGATCAGCAGAGACGTCAGAGAGATCAGCAGCGGTAGAAGATGCAGGTCCCATGTTCCAGCCGCCGGCGTTCGCCCTCTTGTTCCCGGCTCCCCAACCCTTCCTAACTCAGCCCCTCGGAGGACGGCCCAGGCTGGGTCGTTCTGCCCATTCCTCGCTCTGGAGTGCAGCGGGGAGTGACTCCTCGCCCTATCCCTGTCCTAACTCGGCCCCTCGGAGGACAGCCCAGGCTCGCTAGGTCGTTCTGCCCACTCCTCGCTCAGGAACGCTGCAGGGAGCGACTCCTCTTCCCCGGTCCCCAGCCCTGTCCTGCGGGCGCCCTGGTCCCAGTGTCCTGCCGGCCCCTGGGGAACGGCTAAGGTCCTCCAAGGTCGTTCCGCCTGCCCCCCTCTCCAGAACCCTGCAGGGAGTGACAAAGAGCAGGTGGCTCGAGCTCTCTCGAGAGTGAATGCCCCTCACACGATGTGTGCACACACGGGCACATGCATGTGTACAGGGACCGTGCGTGGTCTTCCAAGTCGGCCGACCGGCCGACCTGCGTCTTTCTGCTGATTCAGCAAAGTGTTTGGTGGGCCCTATCTGAGGCGCCAGTTCCACACAAAGCCCTCCCAGGAAGACAAACTCTCCCGACTCCGACATCACTGTTTGAAAGGAAGATTCCAGCAGCTCTCGCAGTTCGCATTCAGCCTGCTTTGCTTTTCCTGCAGCGTCTGCCCAGAGAGGGGCGCATGCTGCCTGCCACTGCGGACGCTGGTCCATCGTGTGAAGTTCAAGCTCACCCGCTTCAGGGAGAATTCTTTAAAAGCCTGTTGGAAATGGAGATAAGTTCCAGGAAAGCCCCCAAACCTGAAAGTACACGCGCGCCGCACTTTCTGGAAGGAGGCGATTGATGGAGCGCAGGTGCAGGTGGAACGTAATTAAATTAGCCCTGTCGGAGGGGCTGTTGGAGGATGTCGGAGGGATGAGCCTGTGCAGATGAAATGTCAATATTTTAATAACTTCCCTTGGAAATATATCGCCGTGGGATTCTCTCCTGGTTTGCTCTCAGCGGCCCCTTCTGCCCCTCTGGGAGATTAGCTGAGGAGTTAGTATCCCCGCTATTGATTCCGCTCCCCACTGCAGGTTTAGTTGAGGATCAGTTGAACCAGGGTTGGACACGTAAGTGTTTCAAACACCATTCAGAGCTCACGTCTCGAAAATGAGAGTGCTCTGGCAGCTGTTTCTCGAGAACAGCTGCAGCACCTGCCCCCGCCCCGGCCTCAGCTACGCATCACAGCGGGGTGACCCGGCAGTGTCCGCTGTGGCAGGAGAGGCTGAGAGGAGCCAAGGAGCCTGCAGCCTCTGCGGAGAGCCAGCTTCCCTGCCTCTTTGCCCTGTCCACTGGGAGGGTGGTGCCGGGAGCCGGGAGCTGGTTCTCAGACACCACACACAGGTCCGCATCACCCACAGCATGGAGCCAGGGCCGGGGACCTCATGCACAGCCTCCAAGGTCAGCCCCAGGGGCCAGCAGAGCAAACCCCACCGGCACTCACACCTTCACCCACCATGCCCCGGCAGCACCTGACCCACCCCTCCAGGGGTCCTTCAGGGGACAGAGCAGGAGGAGGTGTACCTCAGCCACCTTCGGCCATCAGGACTCGAGGACAATCACAAATCAGTGGCCTCCATGGGTCTAAGGATGCTTCGGTCTCCCCCGGGCCTGGGTCGAGCTCCATGGCTCACACCTTACCCTACATTAGTGCCCTGCCTTGCCCCCTCTCACCTTCCTGGGAAGGGTCAGCAAGTGTCCAGAGGTGGGAGAAAAACCCAGGGCCAAGAGTTCCAGTGCAGAGAGAGGACCGGGGTTGGAGAAGTAAATAGACCCAGCGTCCGTCCTGCCAAGTTCCTCCCAGAACCCAGACAGGAGAAATGCATGCATCCTCTGTGTTCCCACGATCATGGACTTCAATCCTTGGCTCCTGCATGTCCCTAGAGGACTCCCCCTGGCTGTTGAACAACTGTGACAACTGACAAGCTGCTGGCCATTTGGTGGCCTCTTCCTGAGGTGCCACCATGGAGCCCCAATCCTGCAGGGGAGGCCAGGCCAGGCTCCCACCCACCAACTGCACCATCTCCAGCTCGTCTTCCCTGGGCTGCCTGCTGATCTACCTAAGGAATCTCTCCAAGGCAGATTGGAGGGGCCCTCTTTAACTGAGCCCCCGAGGTCCCTGTGGGGGTTCATGTCTTACCCAGGTGCAGTGCACTCACCTGCACAACCCTCTTCTCTATCCAGGAGCCTTGGGAAGCTGCTACTCCTCACAGGGATATGCAGGGAGGCTGGGTCACCAAGTCAGCACACAGTACCAGATGGTCCTTCCTGCGTGGAGTGGAGTGGAACTCTGTGGAGTGAGCAACTGTCCTGGTTTGGAGCACTGAGGGGCTTCCCAGGCCTCCATATTTGGGGTGCTACACCTGGGACAGTCCCAGGAAAACTGGGACAGAGGCATCCAAACTGGTCTTTGCCCATCTCTCCTGGGCTAAGATTAAAGTATCTCCTAAGTACTCCCAAAGCAAGAGGGTTCTCCCCAGCCCCCCACCAATGTGCACACATTCAGCACACCCTAGCACCCCTCCTCCGGTCCCAACTAAAGAGGTGGACCTGGGTCTAGAGGGCGGACACTCTGGGATGTCCCCATCTGCCACCAAGCTCCTGGGCCACAGCTGGAATCGTTTTCTCATGCTGAGTCACGCCTGTCCTCTGAGCAAGAGCCAGCACGTCTCAGTAATTAGCCCCCTTCCGGCAGGCACAGAGGACACACCTTCCATTTCTCAGCAGTTCATGAGTCCAGCTACTTGGGCAGACACCACATCAGTGTCTTGACCACAAGGAAGGTTTCCTGTTGCTCAGGAGATTCTCTCAGCACCCCAGCCTGCTGTGACGTTCTCATGTCCCACAGCCCAGTCTCCAACAACAGAGCCCTTTGCCTCTCCTTGGTGCACAGCCTGCTGCTGCAGGAGCTGAAGACTTGTGCTGGCCCAGGTGTCCTCCCTCAGGGTCCGCACGCTGGCTCTGTCAGTCCAGGAGTGAGGAGCAAACCTTCCTCAGGACAGTGAGCAGGACCTCAGAGCTCAGCTGCTCTGCCTGTTCACAGGATGTGGATTGTCACTCCCTGCAGGGTTCTGGAGCGGGGAGCGGGCGGAACGACCTGGCGGACCTGGGCCGCTCCCTGAGGGGCCTAGTCAGGAAGGGTCAGGGAGCCGGGAACGAGGGGGCGAATGCCGGCGGCCGGAACATGGGACCTGCATCTTCTACCACTGCTGATCTCTCCGACGTCTCTGATCTCTCCGGTTCTGTGCGTCTTCTCTGCTTTCCTCCTTCAGGACAGGGCTGCTTTCCTCCTGGCTGCCTTCTTCTCTGGTTCTCTGCTTTCTTCCTTCAGGACAGGGCTGCTTGCTTGCTTGCGTGCTTTTCTCAGGCTACTGCTTCTCCTTCGGCTACTTCTTCTTTGGCTGCTTCCTTACCTGACTAGTCGCTACTCTATTTATCCATTACAACAACCAATAGGGGTACAGTGCAAACACATTTATCCAGTTGTAACAAATGAGTGCCCGAATAGCTTAGTCATGCCGTCAGGCAATTTGCTAATTACAAACCAGCTGGACCCCTTAGAGTTGCTTACCACCAATTCTTTTACAAGCCAGCTGGGCCTCATGTTGGGGAATCCCAACAGTGGATCACCCCAGGGATGGTGGCTCTTAGGGGTCCTCACACATGCCAGAGAAGCACAAGTGCAGGTCCAAGTAGAGCTTGGCAGTCACTGGACACGAAGGTCCCCAGCTGTCCTTGGGAAGGGGTGTCTGTCTTCAGCCAAGACCCAGTGGCACTGGTAGGAAGACAATCAGTTAGCTGCCATGAACCTGGGCAGGGCCAGCACCACCTCATCTCCCTCCACCTGCAGCCACAGGGTCTGAGGGGTCTCAGGAAGTCCCTCCCACCCTCTTGGGAGAGGCCTGCAGTGAGCACTGGCCTGCCATGGCTCTATCCCCAACACAGTCTCTGCCCCAGAGCCTGAGCATCCTCTTCTGTGACATGGGCACTGGGGTCCAGCCTGAGGTTGCCCTCAGGGTCATGAGAACTAAAATTAACCACACCAGGTGAGCTGCTGAGCGGTGCCCTGCACGAGGGCCACAGTGAAGCCTCCCCCTTGGTGGTGGGTGAACAACTCTGGTTAGCTCTGAAGGAAAAGGCGCTCAGTCACTGTGCAGGCGGCTGAGCCTCAGAGCTGTGGACACTCGGGTTAGGATGGCCCTGGGTCATGGGGGCTGACATGGGATGCTTAGCAGCATCCTTGGCTGCCACCCACTAGAGGCCAGTTGCCTCCCAGAACACTGGCATTGCCAGTGTTCCCTGGGGCAGGAAGCCCAACTGAGTCCGCAAGCTAGACTCCGCGGACAAGCAGGTGTGGGGGCTCTGCTGACTGTCTGCCAGGGAGGCTGCACAGTGGAGGCCTGGATTCCCCACAGTGAGTGAGTCACAGAGAGGGAGGGGAGAGGCAGAAGCACCCCGACAGCCCACTCCAACTGTGCGTTGCAGGGAGACAAGTAACAGGCCAAGTCACGGCTCCACCCTTCCACATGCACTCAGCGAAGCCACCTTTCAAAGCAGCCCCAAGACCTGCACATCATCTCAGCCCAGCTTCTGATCAACAGCCTATCCTGGGTGGGGTGCAGAGCATTGATTCCCAGCACTGCAAGACAGAGAGAAAGGGCCCTGAAGTTTAACCAAATAGCCCTGGCCCCAGGAGAGGTGACCAGGGTGGTGGCGGCTCCAAAGGAGCTAATGTCACTTCCCCAGGCAGAGGTGGCCAGCACCTCGGCTCTGAAGGGTCAGGTGGCTTCCAAAGATGCTCCTACTCCACTCCTGCTGGAATCCCTCCAGAAGTGAGCCTCGCTCTTGAACTGCAGGGACTTTGAGATTCTTGCAGCTCATGCCTCTGACTGACGGGTGGACGGAGCCCACCCAAGGGGCCTGGCCTCACCCTTGACACACATGGAGGCTTGGGCCTCCAGCACAGCCCATCAGTGCTGCCTTGTTGGCTGCGGGCCTTGCCCTAGTTTCCGAGGCCACAGCAGCCTGAAGCCACCCTCTCCTCCGGGCCTCCCTGGTGCTGTGCAAGTTGGACACTCTGCTCGCTCCTCCCCTCAAGCCGCCTGATGAGTCCTCCTTCCCATGAGCAGCTCCTCTGGCCTGCAAGCTGTGGACCTGGGGCCACAGCTGGTGCCCTCAGTGTTCACAGCCGTGGGACAGCCCACCACCAAAGTGGCCACCAAGGGCCAGTGCCCTGCTAAGATGTCTCCGCGCGTTTTTCTGCAAACCCCAGCCCTTCCGGGTCTGGGCTGGAGCAAGTTCCCCGAAAGGTCACTGTGATCCCCTGCTGCTGAGGTCTGCTGTCTCAGTGACACCCCCTGGGTCGTGGAGTCAGTGGACACTTCAGGCCTGGAAGCATGTGGAAAGCCCATCGTCATGATTCGCAGTCGTCTGGTTCCGACCGACTACTGTGCAAGGCAAACATTGGAAGAAACAGCTTGTGCAGCCCCTTCGCTCTTCTGTGACCACTGCCCTGCGACGGATGCTTCCTGGGGTCTTTGCCATCCATTATCTGTTTAATCTCAGAGCAGTCTAGGCAGACACTGTCCTTGTCCCCACTTAGCGGATAGAAAAGCCAGGTTCACAGAAGTAGCTTGCCAGCTGGTGCCCAGCTAACAGCAGCAGAACCACTCAGCCTGGTGGCTCCAGGGCCCAGCTCCCAGCTCCTGAGTGGCTGCTTGGTCAGTGCTACACAGAGGTGCTGATTGAAAGGAGGGCGAGAGAGGAAGGCAAACAAACATCAGGGTCAGCCCTCACCCTGCAGAGCCCAGGGCAGCTGTGTGTCTCTGCTCCTGGGCTCCAGACCAAAGCCATGGGCGTGGCCACCTTCCACCATGTGGCATCTTCCCCGCCCTGACCTGTCACAGATGAAGGCTGCTTTGGCTGCTGTGCTTCCTGCAGGGACCAGGAAGAGGTCCTTGCCACCCCTCACTTCCTGCACTGCTGTCTCCATTTCCCAAAGCTCAGCAAATATGAGCTCCCTCCCTTTTCCCCAAATTCCCACTTCTCAAGATAAGTGCTCAGCAGGAGCTGCTTTCCCAGAGGAAACACGGACACACAGCGCCACGGAAGCCCGCTCACCTGTCTCCCCACACGCACAGTGTGGAGAAGTCAGGGTCTTCCCCAACTACAGGGGACACACATGGCCCCAAGGGTTTTGGGATTATTGACAATTCACACATAAAATCCTGGCCAAGCGCTGCTCCATTCACAGTCCCATGCGGGGACAGATGGGCAAGACGTGTCTGACAGGGCAACAATGCCCCAAGGGGCTATAGGGGCACTGCTCTTAACCCACCTCACCACATGCCAAGGAGCCCACTGGACCCGGTGTTTTCTGAAAGTTCCTTCTCATCAGGAGGTAAACATCTGACCACGCCTAGAGGTCTTGGCTCACCCACCAGAGCAGAAGCAGTCTACTCTCGGGGGCATCACAACGTGCTAGGAACAGAAGTGCAGGAATTCATTCTTGTGCGAGGGTCCAGGTGGTTCTGGGGTTGGGTCCATGTTCACCGGAACTTCAAGCATCAACCTGCACCTGGAGCCTGTTCCCAGCCCCTAAAGCATGTACCAGCCAACACCGCACTCCCCACAATGGAATGGCCTTGTCCTGAGCCACTCCCAACAGCCCAGGGGACAAAATCAGTCAAGCCTGCCATTGCCTGACCTGACGCCTCTTTTTTTTTTTTTTTTTAAGAGAGAGGGACAGTGAGAGAGGCAGAGAAAGAGAGAAACAACTTTATTTAGTTTTTCACATGGCCTTTGCTGATCCAACACTTAGTTGTGTACGTGATGCTGGGGTTTAAACCTGGGTCCTCGTGCTTACCAGGCAAGCGCCAAAACCACTGAGCCACCACTCCAGCCCACCTGACGCCTCTTGATGGCTTTGTATGCATTAGAGTTTACTTACAGTGCCCATTCTCCTCCTCCTCCTCCTCCTCCTCCTCCTCCTCCTCCTTCTCCTTCTTTCTCCTTCTCTTCCTTCTTCTGTCTTCTTTCTTCTTCTCCTTCTTCTCCTTCTCCTTCTTCTTTTTTTCAAATTATTCTCAACTCAAAGACCAAATCTCTGGATAAAATATGCTGCCACCAGTTGATGGCCATGCTGTCATAACTCATGTTCCAAAAGTAAGGTTCACTCTAGCAACTGGGTTTTGTTGAGGCAGCACTAAACTTTTTTTAAATTTACTTAGGGAAAACAGCAAATAGTGTGAGCTTATTCAAAGCTGACTCCATGTATGACAGCGTGATCTAAACAGATGCCTCAGACAGCGTCTCTTACTTTGTTGAGGTCATGGATGTTTTTGGAAGCTTGATCAACTTGGGAGGATCTCCCCAGGAAAACGAACACAAATACTCATTCAAAAAGTTTCACGTGGGCTGGAGCGGTGGCTCAGAGGTTATGGCACTTGCTTGGCATGCACCAGGACCTGGGTTCAAACCCCAGCACCACGTACACAACAAAGTGTTGGAGCAACAAAAGCCACATGAGAAGCTAAATAAAACTGATTTTCTCTCTCTCTCTCTCTCTCTCTCTTTCTCTCTCTCTCTCTCTGAAAAAATAAAATAAAAAAAATAAAAAAGTTTCCAGTGCCTACTTAAAGGAGCATGGTAGCGGATGAAAATGCTTGCTTGGATAAACAGACCTCATAGACAATCGCAAGCCACAGTGCCAGAAGTGGGGCCACGGGCCACTGCAGCAGGTGAGCCACACCACGCCCACGCTCACCCGGTCTTGGTAAAGTGTGAGGCGTACAGACCGGAGACAGGCATGCGTGTGGACGTGTATGTGTGAGGTGAACACTGATTGCTTTCATAGTGTATCTGTTTATTCAGGCAGAAGTACTTTATAAGTGATCACTGCATGGGCAACCAATCTAATTCCAAGTGGTAGTTACTATTCACGGGGCAGGGGCTCGCAGGACCAAAGCTGGTGCTCTCAGAACCACCAGCCAATGCTGCACACAAGCACCCCACAGCCTGGCAAGGAAAATGGGCATATTTATAATAACAGGTGCTCATGCCATGGCGCCATGGGATAAGCAGTTTTTCCACTCGAGTGGGGAGGTGGCCCTGAGGAAAAGCTGCTATTTAGCTGGACAAACAGGTGCGAGTCAGAATGTCCCTTTGTGAGACCACTAAAACCCTGGGGTGCAGCCAAAGCCCAATCGGTATTCTTAAATCTTGCATCCTTTCTCCCTGGTTCTCCCTCCACATAACAAGCCTCCTCACCTGTCCTCTTCTGTAGAATGTCCCCTTCCTCCAAACTCCTGGAATCACCTGTGGTGCAGAACATCTGGGAATGTCCTCATCCCCTGTTGCAAAGTCACATCAGGAAAGGCCACTGTGGGGATGCCCTTCTCACACCTCTTGGGAATCCCCTGACCTCTTACCCAGGCTCTGACCAGCTGTGCACAGAGGCCACCTGCACCACCTGGGCTCTGCCCCTGTACCCCTCTCACTTCAATCCCCGGCTGCAGGTTTGGCTGCAGGAGGCTGCTGGACACCCATCGGCATGCAGATTACCAACCAAACTCTCCCCACACAAGCCATTCAACCACGCTGCCTCCCTTGTCCAGGGCAGGACAGAGCCTCTGTGGAAGCTTTCTGCTTTGCAGTCACAAGTGTACTATGCTGCGCTGCATTGCATAAAAGGCCTTGGGAAAACCCTCCAGCGAAGGACGCTTGGCACCAGGCTGCTGGTCATGGCAGCCCATGGAGGGTACGATGCCCACTGTGCTGGTGGAGAGTCTGAGCTGCTCTTTCCCAGTTCATGGGGCAGGACCAGTCACATGGCCACATCTGCATGGCAGGTAGGGTGGGAATGTTCCGCCACCCAACATGCTCCTGAGAACTCCGCCGCCAGCCTTTTCCAGGCTATCTTTCGTGGAAGTCCTTTGCCTGTTGGTCCATCAGCAGCTCTGGATGGCAGCTGACTTGGGGAGGGCACCGGGCACATGCACGCCCTTTCCCATGGGGGCCTGGTGCTGCTGGCACAGCCACCCAGGAGTCCAGGGAAGTGCTTGCTTCCAGCCGCCCTGGCCCTGTGGAAAGGACTGACAGGTAGTGAGCTCTGTGCACTTAGCAGAAATTACTGACTAAGCTGCCTCTGTGCCAGGTACCTAATTTGGAGGATATGGAAAGGGACAAGAAATTGACAATCCCACCAGCCCCGACCCTGGAGGGCCTGTGCTGCTCACACATTTCCTGGTAGTTCTCCCAGCTTCTGGGGTCATGTTGATATAAGTAATTTTGTCTTCTACTTTTTTCCCCTGAAAGTTAATGCAGTAGTTGTAGGAATCATCGGAAATCCCACTTTGAAATCTGCCTACAGTGTGTATCACATGGGCATGCCTCATGGATCTTGTGGGTACAGTCATTTATTCAATACCCCAAGAGGCTCTTAGGGTCATTCCACTTCTCCATTTTAAAAATGCTGTGATTAACATCATTTAAAAACCATTGCTTAAACAGTCTTTGTGAGGCTATTAATCATGAAGTATAAAATAAGGACAACTTCTTGAATTTATCTGAACGTAATGCATCTTCCTCATCATGGAGTGGCTCAGCTTCTTGGCAGCCCAGAGTTAAAGTCCTACAAACGAACCCTGGGCAGTTCTAGAAGAGAGAACTCCTGGAACTGGGATGCTGTCAGGCATGCAGATCAGATTAATTTTCACAATTAAATAAAATTTAATTTTTGGCTCACGTGGTAGAAGATTATATCAGATTTCTCATTCCTTGGAAAATCAGAGAGAACTTAATAACAAATACCATAATTATCTGCAAAAACTGAACAGTGATTAAATTATCAGGAGGCTGTTCCTCCTGAAACTATTTCTTTAATTAGCTAAAGCTGGCAGTATATATTAATATTTCCAGAGATATTTGCATACATTCACAACAGGCTAACCAGGTATTAGCTGAAATATAATTTTTCTAATATCACATTAGAAATATTTTAAGATTAAATCATATTATTATGTTTTTTCAGTGATTATTAGGGTAGACACTCTTGATTTATTACCATAAATTCTCCAATTTGGAAACTGAAAATGTTTTTCAGTTTCTATGTTGTGATTTTTTCAAGTCTGCTTACAAAATAGAAGCAGATTCTCCTGGAAGCCAGGATCTTCTGGTAGAGCATTTTCCGTAACTCACACCCTGATGGGACACAGGACACCCCATACCAGCCTGTGGCTGGCAGAACCCTGGCACTCAGGACCACAGTAGGAAAGGCCTTCAGCAGCAGGGTGGTCCTGGGTTAACCCCACAGAGGACAGGAGGAAAGGATGTGTGGACACAGGCCTGGACTCCTGGTTCAGCCCGTCTAAACTCCACCCCCTCCTGTGTGGTATGTCCCTGCCTGGAACAGCCCACAGCTATAGGGGTATGGTGAGGTCACAGGCACTCCTGAGAATCACAGTGGGCTCAGCTGCCATTGCCAGATGTAGGGAGGATGCAGAGCTCACCCTGACAGGAGCCCAGAGCTCAGGGGAGGGATGCCACCAGCCCCAGGTAGCATCAGGGATCAACAGAGAAGATTCTGACCTTCCTCCCTCTGCTCTCCGTCAGGCCAAATGCAGCCGAAGCCAGGAGGAAAGGGTCCACAGATGCATCCCCCCCACAGACCAGTGTCCCGGACATGAGAGGAGATGGAGGCAGCTGAGGACAGTCCAGCAGTGATGAGATGCTGGCCCCGGAGGCCTCACACACCTTGAAGGACCCCACCACTGTGCCAGAGCCTACGCGTGCTCCTCCAACAACACACGCAGACTTTCTCCTCTGACCACAGTCGTGATTCTAAGATATAATTGTCACCAGAAAAGGTTATCAGAACCAACAACCAGGTCACCAAAGTCTGCTTTGCTTAGAGCACGCACAACAGATGAGGGGTGGCCAGCACAGGGCAGCTGGGGAAAGCCCCACCTGGTCTGTTGGACTGGAAACTTCAGGCAGAGGTGACAATAGGGAGAAGCCACATGCACATCCTGGGAGCCACCCACTGTGGCCTTCACTGGCAGAACTGTTATCTCAGGGTGGACTCTGGCCAGATGCTGGGTTTGGTCTGTGAGTTTGGCCCAGGTGAATTTCCTAAAGCAAACCAGGCATGAGCACAGGGGGCAAAGCACATCTCATCCTGGGCAGCACCCAGACAGGAAGCATCTGCGTTTTAACCCCTCACCTGGCAAGTGTATTCAAGTGGCATTTGGATGACATCTCTGTGAGAAAGGAGAGAGACTTGAGACTCTCCAAACAGCTGCCCGCATGCCCCTTTCCCACCCATCTTGTGGACAAATCGCATTGAAAACCAAGCCCTGGAACTTCTCTTCTTGAAAAGCATTTGCAGAGGCTCAGTGCCCCTGAAGGCCAGGTTGGGACCTGGAGGCTGAGTGCTCTGAGCTGCCTTTTCCTGTGAGGGGACTGGCCATGCTTAGGGACCAGCAGAGGGGTAGGCCCAGCAGCCAGGCAGCCTTGAAGTCTCCTCAACACCCCTCAGGGTTGGGTGCAAGTCATGAAGTCCACCTTGCCTAAAGGAAAATGTGCCTTGATGAAGCTTTCCCCTCCCCACAGATGGAAGAAGTATTTTAGGAATTAAAATGCAATAAATTCAAATTACAGTCTATCATGATACCAAAAAGAAAATGCAGTATTCATATTCAACTTGTCATCTTAATTAATTTGTCTGTATTATTTCAGGAGTTCTTTTTTAAAAAGGCAGTCATCAAGCAAAAATGAGCATATAAATAAAGCAATTCAATTAATTCACTATGCATTTAGCAGATTGGGGGAAGGAAGACCTGGGAGGACAATGGGCTGAGCAGATGTGCCCAGAAAGACCACCACGGAGCAAGGGCACAGAGGCTGAGCCTCAGGAGCTATCTTACAAGATCATTCCATTCAAAAGTCCACATGCACTATTTTTTGGAAAATTTTATTAATAAATTTCAATGTTCAGAGCAATTTTAAGATCACAGGGGAAGGTTTTCCACACACCTCCTGCCAAACATGCACCAACTCCCTGTCCTCATCCACCTCCTGAGTACTGTGTTTATTAAGACTGATAAGCCTGACTGACCCCTCCTCACTACCTGAAGTCCATAGTTCACATTAGGGTCCACTATCATTCGTGTATTTCATAGTTTTCCTCATGTACCATGTGCCTATTTTGTTAGATTGATGTTAACACTCATTTTTCTGAGTGTTAGTATAAATGTAATGTTTTGATTTTCAAGATCAATTAGTACATGGGAAAGCAATTGACTGATTTTTTTATTAACCTTGTATCCTAAAAGTTGCTATAATCATTTCTTACTTCCAGAACAGTTATTTTGTCAATCTTTTCATCATTTCTACATAGACCATCACAGCATCTATGAACAAAGACAGTTTGAGTTCTTCATCCCTATCCATATGCCTGCTTCCTTTTCTTGTCTTATTGCACTAGCAAGGATTTCTAGTACAACCTTGGAAAGCAGTGACCAGAGGACACCTCACCTTCTTCTCAACCAGCATGCTTGCTTCTCTTTCCATATTACCCTTCTAAAATTCCTTGCTTCATTAGTTCTTTCAAGTAATGATACAATTTCATAAATGCCTGTGCTTGTAAACTGCATATCAAGTAATGAACAGATGGGGCCGGATTGTTCTGTGGAAATGAGAATCTTTCATTTAAAGGACCTGAAGGCTGCTAGTTCCCACTCTAGGATTCTCCCTGGAACAGTGTGGTCCAGGTCCCAGAGCTGCAGGCCTTAGCCCCCCAGCAGGACCCAGAACTGCTGTAGCCCCTGCCCTGCAGTCTCCAGGATCACAGGGCAGGAGGCTCTATGCATGCCCCTGCATGCACACCCCCCACACCCTCCTCCTAGGGCTTGGACCCTCCCCCACTCTCCCTGCCCCACCTGCAGCAGTGGAGCAGTCAGCACAGAGGGGAGGACAGGTTCCCGGGGCCAGCCCTCTGCACACTGGACCTGAGCTCCACAGTGCCCAGCAGCTCCCCAGCTCACAAGGCCAACTGTGCCTACTCCGGCTGCTCATAACCAGCCCAACGACCAGCCCATCAGAACCCATGTCAGAGGTGTCACAGAGGCTTGGAATACGAAAGTGTCGGTGCAGGGGAGAGATGAGGGAGATCTGCCTCTGCCACCGTCAGCTGTTATTCTCTTGGAGACTCCGGGATGTGAATGCCACATGGTGGTGTGCGGTCACCAGGCAGCTGCTCCCAGTACTGAGGAGCCATCTGTCCAAACTCAGCAGAAAGGCCATTCTAGAAAGGAAGAGGGCCACCTGCAGAGCGCCATGGTGGGGGAGAGCACCCCATTTGTGCTGCAGGTGGTGTAGGCACTACCACCATACGGGGAGAAGCAGCAGCCCAAACTACAACGAACCAAGACCAGAGCCTGCTAACCACAGTGCCCCAGCCCAGCAGCTTGTGCATGCACCCCAGTGAAGGGGCATCCTCCAAAACATCCAGAAACCTGCTGTGCTGCCAGGGTTACCGAGCACCAGGAAAGGTGGCCACAGAAGTCCTCTGCACTACCAACGTCACCCAGCACCGGGAAAGGAGGTGACAGAAGTCCCCTGCACTACCAAAGTCACCCAGCACCAGGAAAGGAGGTGACAGAAACCTGCTGTGCTGCCAAGGTCACCCAGCACCAGGAAAGGAGGTGACAGATGTCCTCTGTGCTGCCAGGGTCACCCAGCACTGGGAAAGGTGGCAATGCTGTCACACCAGGGAGCATGCCAGGAGGCAGCACAGGTAAAAGCAGGTACAGTTCAAGGACAACAGAAGATGATGCTTAACTCATGACAACTAGAATTCAGTGATGACTGAATGTGACGAGGGATCCTGGAACAGACAAAAGACAACAGGGAGAGGCAGAGGGAATCCAAGGTGAGGACATCGGTCAATCATGCGTCAGTATCTGCTCACTTAGTGTGACGAGTGCAACAGACTATAAAAGACACCACCAAGAGGAGAAATTGCACCCAGCCTGGGTGTGAGCGCTCTGCGCTCTTCTCGCTCAGATGCTGTAAGCCGCAAGTTTCTAAAGTCACAAGTCTGCGCTCTGAAGCACACTGGTGACGGCAATAGCAGATTAGACCTGCAGACGGCAAGTCCAGCGAACAGTGGAAACCGTGCGATCAGAATGAAGCACAGAGGAAAAGAGATCAAATCTTTTAACATACAAAAAACAAATGTCAGAGGGACTGGATAGTGACTTGAGAAAAAAGTATTAGAAGAACTTCAACCATTATCTCATCTTCATATTTAAAAAAAACTGGACCATAGACCTGAATGTAAGAGTCAAAATCATAAAACTCTTAGGAAAAAAATGTATGACCTTGGGTTGAAAAAGATTTCTCAGGGAGGAGGACCACCATGGCGACCTGAAGGGAGGCAGCATTTCCTGAGGCTCCGGGTCTGCTTGGGAAAAATCCAGTGCATCTGCAATTTTCCAAGGTGCATTCAGGGGAATCTATATTTGAACTTCTAGTACTAATTTGTGAAGCTTTTATAAGGAGCTGAGTCTTGGGAGTTTCGCCAGAAGAAAAAAAAGGGGGGGGGGGTT
>PVKS010026039.1:0-29134 GCA_004027875.1 Aplodontia rufa | reverse complement strand
GTCTCATCTGACACCCAGAAATTCTTTTGGGAACCAAAGAATTATAATAGTATACAAGTGAAAAATGTAAACATAAGAAGTGTATATTTGTAATATTATCTTTACTGTCTTCTTTTCATATCCATATGAAATTGCTTCCTGGAATTCCTACAACAGCCAAATCCATAGATGCTCATGCTCCTCATTTTAAAATGATATAGTATTTGTCAATAACCTACACCTATCCTCCTGTATATTTTAAATCATCTCTAGATTATTTATAAGACCTAATATAATATAAATTTTATGTGAATAGTTGGTATACTGTACTTATTTTAAAATGATACATAAAATATATATTATGGTACTATGTGATATTTTAATACATGTATGCATTGTGCTAAGTTAAACATTTCTCTTCAAATATTTACTTCTTTATGATTAATATTGCAAAATCAAAATCAAAATTCTTTCTTTTAACTTTTTCAACTGTATAGTTCTTCCTATTCCTAACTCACTATAATGTGATAGCCTTTGATCAACCTTTTTCCATCTCTCCTTCCCTACTACTCTCCCACACCCTGGTAACTGTTATTGAACTCTCAACTTTTACAGAATCAATTTTTTTTATATCCCACATATGAATGAGATCATGAAGTATGTGTCTTTCTCAGGCCTGCCTTATTTTAATTCACCTAATGATCTCTGTGTTTTATGGAATAATAACAAGAAAAATGTCTATACAGTTTCAGTACATGCACTATTTTTCCACTATTTGCAGTCCACAGTGGATAAGGAGACAAATGCATATATTTTCAACTATTCACAGTAATGCAAAACAATAACCTCTAATTTGCAAAAATGTGCAGGTTGGCTGGGGCAGCTCAGTTTTAAGAAGCAAATCTATAGCTCCAAATGATTATAACCACTTTGGCTTTGGGGACAGTGGACTAACTAACCAGGCATGATATTATGGTTATAGTAGAGGCTTAAGAGGGCAAGTGCAAGCACCAGGCTGGCTCCATTACTTGCAGCTCAAGATGAGACTGAACACCAACAGCCTCTGATATCTGAAATGACCCCTCATCTCTGTAAGCTCATCTCCTTCTTCAGTGCATAATCACATGTAGCTAAAAGCAACCAAAACATGCTTCTGACATTCTGTGTGAAACCACATTGCCAAGCCTTCCATTCTACCTTGAAGCACAAGGCCATTGCCTATATTTCATACTTTTTCTATTTAAAAGTAAGTGAAATTTTTACTAAATACTTTGCCATTGTTAGTAGGAATATGCTTCCCCCAAAGGTGCCGACATCCTGCTTCTTAATATCCATGAATATTTCACCTTGTATTGTGAAAGTGTCTTTGAGGATGTGATTTAATTAAGGATTTCAAGATAAAGAGATTATACTGGATCATCTGGCTCTGCCCAATGTGATTACAAGTATTCTTATAAAACAGAGACAGGAGAATCAGGGTCAAGAAGGTGGTATGATGAGAGGAGCAGAGAGATTTGACAATGCTGTTCTGCTGGAGAATGAGGGGCCATGGGCCTTGGAACACAGGAAGACTATAACCTGGAAAAGGCAGGGAAATAGACTCTACCTTAGATCTCCTGGTAGGAGCCAGCCTTGTTAAAATCTTGAATTTAAGTTATTTGAATTTATTTTGGACTTCTGACCTCCAGAGCTGTAGGACTAAATTTGAGTTGTTTTAAGTCACTAAGTTTATGGCAATTCATTATAGTAGCAATAGATCATCAATATTCACTAGTTATCAATTTCCCAATTTGAATAATTTATTTCTCACCATTTTGTGTCTTAAAAAAGACACAAAAATTCATCTGTTTAAAAGAAAAATAGAATTGGCTACACAGAAAGTTTTGCTGCTTGTCTTCTCTAAAATACATCAACACTAAAAAAGGCAAATCAAATAATATAAATTCATTTATATTGAATATTGTAAAGGTACATAGTAACAAAGACAAGTATTATAGACCAAGGACAAGAAAGAAAAAGGAACACAGACCAACGGTATTGTTGAAGGCAAGTAATAAACATTATTTAAATTAACAACTGTTTCGGTCAGCTTTTTCATTGCTGTGACTAAAAGACCCAAAAAGAAGAATTTTAGGAAGCAAAATTTATTTTGAGGCTCATGGTTTCAGAGGTCTTAGTCCTTGGGGCTCAATATGAGACTGAACATCACCGAGGGAGGCATGGCTCCAGGGAGCAGAGAGAGACCACTCCAGATATAAACTCTCTACACTCTATTAGGCTAAGGTTACCAGTTGATACCTATCGGAGGATTAACAAACTGATTGAGTTAAGGCTTTCATAACCCAATCATTTCAACTTAGCCTTCCTGGATTGTCTTACACAACAAGATTTTTGTGGGGCAACTTTCATCCAAATCATAACATTCCACCCCTGCCCCTAAAAAGCTCATGAACTCTCACAATACAAAATACATTTAGTCCATTTTCAAAAGTCCCTGTAGTTTTAACAGTTTCAAGATTGCCCAAAAGTTCAAGTACAAAGTCTCTCCTGAGACTCAAGGCAAATTCACATTGTGAGGTCCTGAAAAAAAAAATCAAGATACATATGTCTGATATATAAAGGCACATAGCAAATATTTCCATTCAGAAAAAACAGGGGCATACAAATAAGGAATGAGACCAAAGTAAGTTAGAAATTTAGCTGGGCAAGCAAGTCCTGTAGTTCCATGATAGGCATCTGGAGCACATGGCACTGCGCTATTCTTTCTAAAGGGCTTGTGCAGCTCTGCCCCTATAGCTTTGCCAGTTGTAGTCCAAGTGACCTCTCTGCTGGCTTGTCTGTGTTAGATTCCTACAGTTTTCCTTGGCAGATGTTCTATGGTACTGGCATTTCTTAATCTTGGGTGTTTCCACTGAAGCTTTGGTTTCTTCCTCAAATCTCTTTGCATAACCCTTTCAGGGGCTGCCCACAGGGGCATGTTGCCTGGCCTCCCAGGCATTCCTTTAAAATCTTGATGGAAGCCTCCATGTCCCCTGAAATCCAGCATCCTGTAATCCTGCAGAACTAGCACCATGTGGTTCCTGCCACCATTTCAAGCAGTAGCTGAGCCTCCATGGGCCATGGCTGCTGTACCCTCAGAGTGCCTTCTTAGGCCCTCTAGTGCAAGCAGAGTGCCACACTAGTCTCTTCTCAGAGCATATTTTACTGCCTTGAGACTGAGATGAGTTTGATCTTGCCAATTCCTGAGATGCCCACAAGCCATTTTTCTTTTTGCCTCTGGGCAAAGTCTTTAGTACTTCTTTAGTGGTGGTGATGTCTTTAACAACAGTCACTTCCTTGACCCCAGTTTTACTCCCACCTTTCAAGTCCAAGTTTTTCCAGTCTTTCTGGCATGCTTTCTGATCCTGAATATCACCATAAATTTGGCTAAAAGTCACCAATAATACCCATGCCACCATCTGAATACTACATTGCCTGGAAATTTCTGCTGTCAGATTAAGAAGTACATCACCTTTAAAATCAGGCTCAGAGAAAGTCTCTAGATATGAGTAAAATACAGACAATTTCTTAGCCAGAAGATAACATGAATGGCCTCTAGTCCAACTTCCAATAAAGTCCTCCTTCTCCTCTGAAACCGCTTGAGCTCTATCTTTACTTTGCACAGTCCTATTGACTGGGCATTCTGGTCTTAAGAACTTCCACCAGAATTGCCTATTAATCTCTGTTTACAACAATCTAAAGCTTTTCCTACTTGCACTATGAAATATCTCAAAATTCTTCCCATAATTTCCAAAAAGCTCCAAAGCTTCTGAACCACATGGTCAGGTTATTTACAGCAACAATCCCACTTTTATTACTAATTTCTGTTTTAGTTAGCATTTCCATTGCTTTGACTAAAAAAAAACCCTGACAAGTACAATTTTAGGGCAAAAAGGTTTATTTAGGGGCTAAAGGTTTAAGAGGTCTTAGTCCATAGAAGGCCAGCTCCATTTCTCAGGGATCAAGGTGAGGCTGCATATCACAGTTAACAATCAATCCATATCAAGGGCTCAACTCACTGATTGAACCAAGGCTCTTATAACCCAATCATTTCACCTCAGCCTTCCCGGATTGTTACAAGTGAGATTTCGGGGGACATTTCACATTCAAACCACAACAACAAAATAAAGGGTGCTAGCTAGGTAGGTGTATTGGTACACACCTATATTCGCAGAAGGGTGGTAAGTTTGAGGCCATTCTGAGTAAATTAGAGAGGTTTTTTTTCATTTTTATTGTTAATATTAGCTACACATAACATTTAGATTCATTTTGACATACATAATGGCATGGAATATAATTTTCTCCAATTCAGTCCCTAGAACTTACCCTTATCCTTCTCTCCACCCTCTTTCCCCCTCTTCCCTTTCTCCTACTCTATTGATCTTTCTGTGGTTTACTTTCTTTTTTTTTTATTAGTGTATCACAGATATACATAATGGTGAGATTCACTGCAATGCATTCATAAAAGCACATAGGAAAGTTATATCAAATTTATTCCACTGATTTTCCCTTATCCCATCCCTTCTCACTTAGCCTCAATCACTTTCTTCTACTCTCCTGATCTTTCTTTTATTTTGATGGAATCCTGCCCCACCCTCTCCTATCCCCTCCATTCCTTCTCTCTTCCTTATCTTGGACTGGCTTCTATATATCAAAGAAATCATTCAAACTTTGACTTTCTGGGTGTGGCTTATTTCATTTAGCATTACAGTCTCCAGTTCCATACATTTACCAGCAAATGATGGAATTTTATTCTTCTTTATAGATAATTAATACTTCATTGTGTGTATATATATCAACTTTTCTTTATCCATTCATCTGTTGAAGGACATCAATGTTGGTTCCATAGTTTGGCCATTGTGAATCATGCTGCTATAAACATCACTGTGGCTGCATCCCTATTCTATGATGATTTTAATATTTTGGATAAATATCAAAGATTGGAATAGCTGGGCCATATTCTTTTCCCATTACTAGATTTTTGAGAAATCTCCATACTGTCTTACAGAGGTTGCATTAATTTGAAGTCCTGTGATTCTGTCTATAAAATAAAATAAATAAAATAAAATGTTGGGGAATGTAGCTCAGTGGTAAAGTATTTGCCTAGCAAATATAAGTTCTTGGTTTCAATCTACAGTCCCCAACCCCCCCCACAAAGGGTATTAAAGTAATGATTATAGCAATAATAAATGCCCAATAAATGTTTTTAAACATGATATGCATGACACATGTATGCATATGCATACACACACAAACACACACATGTGCTTTATACATATAAACACAAAAAATCAAAGAAATCATGGTGAAATTTCACAAGAAAGTAAAGAAACTCAGAAAGCATAATGAGATAATAAGAAAGTAAAAGAATGGGTAAAAGTATAAATTAATGAAAACTAAAAAGAATCAATGGCCTGAATTTATGAGTTAAGAACTGGTAAAAAAAAAAAAAAAAGAGGGGGCTGGAGCACTAGCTCAGTGGTTTTGATGCTTGCCTCACATGCACACAAATGCTGATTCAAACCCCAGCACCACGTACACAACAAAAGTGTCACAGCAACTAAAGCCATGTGAAAAACTAAATAAAATTGATTCTCTCTTTCTCTTTCTCTCTCACTCTTCTTCTCTCTTAAAAAAAAAGAACTGGTAAAAATATGAAGTTGTTCAATGTTAATCAGTTTTCTATCACTGTGACAAAATACTTCTGGATTAAATCAACTTAAATAGACAAAAACTTATTTTGATCCGCAGTTTCAGATGTTTCAGTCTGTGATTGGTTGGCTTCATTGCTTTTGGTCCTACAGTAGGGCAGAATATTATAAGGAGCACATGGTACCAAGCTACTCACCTCATGCTGACTTGGAGGCAAAGAGAGGGAGAAGAAGGGGCTGGTCCCCAATATCCCATCCAAGGTTCATCCTCAATGACCTAACTTCCTTCTACTAGGCCCTGCCTCCTAAAGGGCCCACCTCTCAATAGCATCCAGGCTGGTAGCCAAGTGTTTCACATGTGGGCCTTTCAGGGCCACTCCAGATCCCAACTAGAGCAGATATAAAAAGGGAATTTTACAATTATAAAAGGTGCAATTCTCATGAAGATATAATAGTTATAGCCATGTCGCGAACATCAGAGCACTATGTTGGAAAGCAGAAATCATAGAATAGTCAAGGAGTAATTACTAAACACACCAGTATTTCAAAGTTATTGTACTTGATTTAATTCAACTCAGCAAATATTTATTAAGATCCCACTAAGCACTGGGTATATAATAATTAAAATATAGACAAAACTCATTCTTCCATGTATCTTCTGTTCTAGTATAGAAAAATAAACACTAAGTGAAAAAAAGAAATATGATCTGCACTATGATAGGAAATTATTGGTTTGATGAAAAGATAAATAAGTAAATGGAATAGAGAGTGCTGAGGGCATAGATTCCAATTTTAAGTATGGTGAGCATTATGGTTTAGATATGAGGTGTCCCCCAGAATCTCATGTGTGAGACAACAGAAGAATTTTCAGAGGTGAAATGATTGGAATATGAGCACCATAGCCCAATTGGTGGATTAATTCTCGGATATGGATTAAGTGGGTGGTATTGTAGGCAAACAGGGTATGGCTAGAGAAAGTAGGCTCCTGGGGGCATGTATTTGGGGTTTATCTTTTGTCCCTGGTAAGCATAGCTCTCTCTCTCTGCTTCCTGGTTTCCATGTTCTGAGCTGGTTTCCTCTGTCACCTCTCCACCATGATGTTCTGCCTCGCCTTGAGCCAGAGCTATGGAGTCAGTCAACTGTGGACTGGATCCCTGAAACTATGAGACAAAATAAACTTTTCCTGCTCTATGTTGTTCTTGTCAGGTCTTTGCCAAAAACTAGGGGACTGGAATGAATGGTGATTTTGAGGATGATATTGAAGGCAGTTAAGGAGTACCAAGTAAACTTTCTATTCTATGCTTTTTATAAATTTTGAATCACATAATTATACTACCTTTTCACACAATTAAAATATACTATTTAGAAAACCAGCATTATTTGGGCAAGCACACTGAGCCAAGAGATGGAATGTTTGAATTTTGGTTCAGGTTCAGTTACTAACTTGCTGGTGACAGTAGATGAGCCACTTAATCCCTTCAGCTTATTTCCTGATCTGTAAAAATGATGGAGCTGGATTAGGTGATCTTCAAGTTTTTTACCTCCTTTAATATTCTGTGAGTCTGTGATTTAATACAATGTTCACCAAACTGTATCCTAGGAAAATAGTTTTGGAGTCTAGCCATTATTCAACCTTTTTTTATCATCATTTCTTTCTGCCTATTCTATGTTACACACAAATGATGAATAAATGTTTTTCCAATTTCAAAATTATAAAATTCAAATCATGCAGAGAATAAAAATCAGACAGCATGCTTTCAAAAGAATTCAAAGCAAATGACTACAAGAAAATTCACTAAAAAATGAACCCCAAGCTATCACTTTGGTCATTGGAGAACTAATAAAAAATAATAACACATTTTCATAAATACATTTAATATAAATCTACAAAGATTGCTTTTTATTCTATTGAAGATTGTAATAACACTTTTGAATGAACTCCAGAAAATTATCTGTTCATCACAAGTGCAAGTTCAATTAAAACTAGGAGTGAAATATTTCTTCCCTTCATGTTGTTTAGTAATTCATAACATAATGGCACGTACATAAGTTTAATGTTATATAGCTAAATTCTGTGCCCTCTCTCTGCCTTTTATGGAAATGCCTTCTGACTGTAATATCCCATTTACTTTCTTGTTAACTTCCATACAATACAACAGTTCTCAGGTATTAATATTTGCTCAGATGTGGTTCTATCTTGACTCATTTATGATAAAAAGAAAGATAGGAGGTGGCCGGTCAGGTGCAGGCATCTTAGAGGACAATGACTTCTAAATTCTGCTGCCTTGATGCAGATAAGCAACTGAGAAAAATAAGCTAAGTAGGCAAAGTCTTTCCTGACTACAAGATCAGCAGCCCTACTCAAAGGGAATCATTTATGCAATGAAAATATTTTCATGGCCTCATAATATAACTTATTCTTCCTTTCCAAACAAAGGGAAGTTTGATACCCAGATAATTCCCTTAATAGCAAGGGAAGTATGACTGTGACTTCCGTGAATAGCCTTGTCTCAAAATACAGACTGAGGAAGCTTCTTGAAGGTTTGATTGCAACATTTACTGCAGTCCCCATACATCATTGGAAGCAGTGACTATGGCCAGATGTTGTACCACCTTTGGTACAGTGTCTTACTATGTTTCTTCTTTCATTAATCTAAATTCACTCTTTGTTTTCCATTGGGGATTTTACTGAACTGTGGTCTTCTCATCTAGGAAACGGTGTAACTATTCTAAATTCTGTACTTCTGCTGCACTCAGCAATCCCTAAATAAATGGCCACACATAGTCCTACTCCTGAATAATTTCATGTCTACTACCTTTGTTCCTCATACATAGAGTATGCGTTTTGTGATTTCAAAAAAATTAGTATCTCCTATGAAACTTTATAATTCCCTAAAATCAGAGACACAGGTTTTTTGGTTTTTTGTTTTTTTTTTTTTTGCCAAAAAGGTACAATGTTATTAAAAGCAAGATTCAGTCAGGGCAATGAAAACTTCATCTCACCTCTCCAAGGGCTGAAACAGCTGCTTTATCATGTGAGCCAACAGAAGTCTGGGCATATCCACCGGAAGTATTCTTTTCTAATTATCCTCAATTTTCATGGATATCACCTATTTTGAATTTATTACACTTACTTCTTAATTTTCCATTGTATTTGTGTTTCCATGCAGCACACCATGGATACATAAATATATTTAAATATTTTATTTATATTTGTCCTTTCTAGTCTCTTGAATTATGCTAAAGGACCACATCATTCCCACGTTTAAACCTATTACAACTATATCCAAATTAGAGTAATGTTATTACAAGTAATTCCAAAACTGCAATACTACAATAATGATTTAACATATTATTTGTCCTCTCAAGTTTATGCAAGACTTTCATTAAGACTAAAAAAAGAGAAAAAGAAAAAAAAATAGCTTCCAATTGTTAAATTATACTTCCTTCCATTTTATTACCCTCAGAAAATATCTTTATTTGGATAAGCAGCTTTGTACAAAAATGTGTTATGAACCATCATAATTTGTATTCATTATTCTTGGGATACTGAAATCTCACCAATTAGAAAAACCATTGTTTTTATTCCAGATAACCACTAAAACTAAAATATTATTTTAAAATGCCATTAAAAATGGATTGGAGTTGGGGCTGGAGCAGTGGCTACTGTGCTTGCCTGGCATGAGCAAGGATGCGAGTTTGAACCCCAGCACCACGTACACAGCAAAATGTGGGAGCAACAAAAGCCACATGAAAAACTAAATAAAATTGATTCTTTCTTTCTCTTTCTTTCACACACACTGTCCCTCTCTCTTTAAAAAAATGGATTGGAGTTGAATAAAAAATAAAATTAGTCATTTTACCAAAAGAGACCAGAATACAAATAAAGCTGTACTGGATTTAAAATATTAAATATAAGAACTGGAGTGGTGGCTTAGTGGTAGAGCACTTGCCTGGCATGTGCAAGGACCTGAGTTGGATCCCCAGCACCACATGCACAGCTAAATATCAGAAAAACAAAAACCATGGGAAAAATAAATGAAATTGACTCATTGTTTCTCTCATTGTCTCTGTCTCTATTTATTTATTTAGATAAAGTGAGAAAAAGAGAGAATCAATTTTATGTATTCATCAGATTTATGTTTTTCCTACACTTAGTATGTTTATGTGATGTTAGGGTTTCAACCTGAATCCTTGTGTATGCCAGACGGGCACTCCAACCACTATGCCACTGCTCCAGTCCCTCTCTGCCTCTCTTTTAAAAATACATTAAATGTATTAGATTCATGAATTAATCATTTCATTGGCCCAATATGAACTCAAACTGAAAAAAAAAAATACTGTTCTGGACATACTTCCAAAACTTCCTTATTTTCTGCCTGGATCCATGATGATGAACGAGTATTACTGCCTCAATATAACACAGTCCTAGTTTTGTTGTTAAACAATATCTATGTGGGAAATCTTTATGATATACATTTAAAGACACTTTGAATTTAAGTATGAGTTTAAACACCATTGTGTTTCTAAAGATGACAACCTTTGAGAAATTCTTATATTGATACCTTTATTATTTAAAACCACTCAGTACATCCTGGTATCTGGGATCCAGAAATTAATGAGCTAGCTTACCAAAATCACCACTGACCAACAACAGCTGTTTTTATTTCACTTAAGAACAGGTAAGTTAGCCAAAACCTCTGGGGATTCCACATCATCAGAAAGAGGACATCAGTACCCAGAATACCTTTACTCTAGCCACTAAGTTTATCAAAAACTCCTTAGGTAGAAAGGAATGCACGTTTTAAATTTCTTTACCACTGCAGTTGGAGATATGGTCTATTTTGGACCTGAGGTCCCCAAAACAACCAGACCAGAACTGTTGCTGAGACCTATGTAATCTATGCATACCCTATGTAAGTCTATGCATTCTCTCTTTTTCTGTTAAGGATAGGGCTATGGATTATGTGCAAAGTAAATATGCAGAAGAAAATGCTACTGATTCTATCCTGAAGTAGTCTGTGAGTAGGCTACACAATCTACATATAAACATCTGGAAAAATAAAATAACTTCCAATTTGTAGCTCTTCTCATTCTACTTCCTAAATCCTGTGCCTCCTGCTTTGTAAAGGTTAGCCTCTCCACCCCATCAAGAGAGACTCCAAGCAAGCTTTGAAAATATTTTTTTCTGCTTTTCCTCCATATCTTCACTACACATGTTTTAGATAAGGAATTAATCTCAACTTCTCTACCAATAACTGTTTGACTGGTTCCCCTCCTTCCATTATTCTTTAAAATGGAATTTCCAGCAGGAACGTCTGATCATATTCCTTACTGATAACACACAAGATGGGCTACTTCTCACTCCTTACTGCCTCTCCCATCTTAGTTCTCATTAATTGTCTCTGTGCAATGCAAGTTTTGGCTACTTGAGCTATTTAGCTGTCCTCAAAGATGCATTTAAACATGTGCCTTTGCAGGTATTCATCTGTCTGGAATGCCTCATGACACACCACTCAACATCCTGTGTTGTTGATTCTTGTTCATCTTTATTTTTAGTCCAAGCATCTTATCATTTTTAATATACTTCATAATGTCCCAGACTGTAATATAGCCATTTTTTCTATATAAGATCCGTTGTTCTATCATTTCAGTACCTTTCAACATTAAGTTGCATTGTTATCATGTCTCTCATCACTAGATTATGAACTTGACAGTAGGGAAATATGAGCTATGTTTTTTTTTTTTATCTTCCTATCTCCAGTTCTCAGTGAAATACTAGACATACAGTAAGTTCTCAATATCTATTGAAGAAAATATCAATTACAAAGTAATTGCGCAAGACATCATGTGTAAATGCTAGAACTCTATTATATTTGAGTTGAGAGAGAGAGTACATAAAACAGACAAAATCAGGAAAGATTCCTGGGTATAAGTTGTACTTCAGCCAAACACAGAAGAATTCATTAAAATTGCAAACATAAAAATGGAGCGGAGAAAATACTTAGCACCTGGCATTACATGATCAACAACAGGAAGTTGAAAAAATATTTGCTGAGTCTGAGGAACAGGTTTAAGAGAGTGAGTGTAAGAAAAAGAACTATAATAAATAAGTTAGGAAAGTCACCTTGAAGAATAGGTTTGTGAAGATCATAAATATCCAGTTTAAGTATGTAAGTTCATATTTCATCCTTAGGGGAAAAATATGGTTATTCTGAAGGATTATAGGTACACACACACACACATGCACACACACACAAACATTTTGTTAGGGAAGGAGCTATAATAAATTAAGTAGAAAAGATTGCTTAGAAAAATATGGGAGTTCACATATAATTTTTTCTATAGAAAATATTGACATATTAAATCATAAATAGATTATCCTAGTGTAACTGAAGATATAAATATAGATATTGACATCTACACACTGACAAATTTGAGGTCAAGAATTAAAGAAATTAAACATCAGGACATGGACATAGTGTATACAAATGATTTTGACCATCTAAACCTGGATAACTACAATTCTGATTATATAAAATTTTTGAAGACAAACCTAATAATCTGCTATCTGATGAGAGAAAAAAAGAGGTAGGGGAAATGAAAAAGAGAAGAGAGATATGAGTCAAAGAATCCATCAATTGTTCACCTTTCATCTATTATCTTGCATCTTTAATTGGCTTTCTTTTCCTAAAACAGATAAGTTACTGGGCCCTTCATTACCCATTATGAAACCTGACCAAGCAATAGAGGTATGGTTTATTTTGGACAGTTAACAAAAATTGAATTGCTCTGAGCACAGCGGGGTAGTTTATGAGACTACATTCAGGTTAGACTTACCTATGGCTATGTTAGACTTACCTGTCTGTGGTTTGTCTTAGGAAGGCCAGTCACTAATCAAAGGTGTACAATCTACTTTTTGAAGATCTGAAACTGTTGCCCTTAGCTTCAATGTGTTCTTAGAGTTCAATGGCCCTTGCTATTTAATCAAACTTTACATGGGGGAAAGTTCCAGTTTGAGGAATCATTGTCTCATTGTAACTGTAAATTCACTATTTTATGCTAAATTTATTGAGATGAGTGTTTGCAAAAAATTATTCTTAGCAAAAATTGTACAGTTAAAATTTTTAAAAATACCGTACTTATCTTTCAAGAGTGAAATACAAATTTAGAAAACCAAGGAATTAAGACACTGAATCTTTTATACCTTTTTAATTATGTTTTTGCTGTGTAGGAAGCAAGTTGTGCTTCATACACTATCGCCTTGAGGAAAAGGGAACGCAAAAAATCTCTGTGGTTGCCACTTAAATAGAAGTTCTTTTAGCTACTACTATTTGTGGGTTTATTGCTTTTATCCCCAAATTGGATTTACTATAACTTACATAAGAAAAGAAATTACTGCCTGGAATATACTAATCTCGAAGACTGCCCTTTACGTATAGAACAGCTATTAGCTTCTTAAAAGTCTTTCGTAATTTCGAAGGGACTGTTTTTTAAAACAACCATTTTTATTTGCTTCTTGTCTCTTTCCTCTGTAAATTCTAAAGTAACTACATAGCTTCAGCCAATAATTATTTAATCTGAATTTTGAAAATATCAAATTTGTTAGGAAATTGTTAGTGATAAACAGGACATTCAAAGGAAACCTCTGAATTGCGACCCTTCTTTTCTGTGTCTATTCATGATAGGATCTACTGCTCCTACAGTTAATTCACTCAAAGAAACCATCTGATCTGAATGTTTGACCAAATGACTAGTAGGTTGAGTGAATTCACAGCCACCAGGGCTGCTGTGCCCATGCGTGTCCACACAGCAATCTCTGCTTGCTGGCAATCTCTGCTCAGAGAACACACAGCATATGCCAGGTGGCCATGTGTCTGAGGCATAGAGAAGGCAGAACAAAGCAAAAACGATTCCATTTGGACAGAGATGCTTTAAGCCATCCGACTGCCAGTAACGTATTAAAAAGGGAGAAGAAAATGCAGTGATGCTTGAATACACTCCACAGTAAACAACTTCAAGCCTGAGATTCAGATCACAAATCTCCCTCGGCTGCTACTGACATGCTCAGCTTGAGCATAGTTACAGAGGACAAAGAAATCTGCTCCAAGAAGCAAATGCTGGAGAAGATTCTCACCCTGATTTTAATCTATCTCAGATGAATGTTTTAGTACATGTTCTATCATAAGCATTGTGTATCTTGTGTGGGAAACCTGTTCTGTTGAAGGTGGCCACATAGGAAGAAGTTCATAGAAGGGCAAAAACAACCTGTTTCTGTCGACGTCTTTCTCCTTTGTCTCTACCTTCCCCTTGGCACTTAATATACTGACCACCAACATCTTGCCCACAAACTAAAAGGTAGAGGGCAGATGCTAATGCCATCTAAGAAGTATTGGAGTTTACTAAAAAAAGAAAAAAAAAGGAAAAGAAAAAAGATTTTAAGCAGCTGAGGATGTGGATTCCTTAAAAACTGGAACAGGTAAATTCTTGTACATATATGGTATTGCCCTCTTTCCCTACCTCAGAATTTAGGATAAATAAATTTTCTTCTCTGCATCATTTTCCCATTACTTATTTATTATTGAGCAGAGGCTGTGGGCTAGACAGTGTGTGAGAAGCCTTAACTTCAGTCCTTCCAGTCTTCCCAAAAATGCTACTAAGCTCCACAGTGTTCATCTTGCAGATAAGAATACCATCATTCAGAAGTTAGTTAACTTCCCCAAGCTCACTCAGCTGGTAAGTATGAGAGACTTAATCAAGGTGATCTGATTCCCAAAGCTGTATTAATCACATTATACCAAGCTACAACTTCATTAATAAATGTCAATTTCAAAAGGACTCTCAGGTACGTGGCATTTCCACAAGTTGTGCCATTTAATCAACTATTATTCTCAGATATTAGAACACTAAAGTTTTTAGCAGACAGATGACCCAAGACTGGGTCAAAATTCAAACCCAAGTCAATACCAATATATATCTCAGTGTTTGTCCTCAAATCTTATTGAACTTAATTCAGAAAAGAATAAAATATGTTTGAACATTTTATTCCTTCTGTCTGGAATGTACTCCTTCTCTGACAAATATCTTCCTTCCTATCTTTGAAACTCTAGCTCTGATGAGTTTCTTTTGAAACACTCTTGGCAGAACCACTTACCTTTTTTCAGGTGCTCCAATGAGTATTATATTCATAGTTGCAAAGGAGGATTTTGCCCTACTGTAGTGGATTGTTTGTCTTTGGGTATGGCTCCAGGCCACTTGTGATGAATCACCCAGAGGACAAGTATATTTCCTGTCGATGTTTAAACGTCCACCTCCCAGATCTGTGTCTTATACTAGTAGATAAGCAAAAACATTTGCAATGGGAATGTGTAATTAAATGGTATAAAAAGAGAAACCATGGGTGTGTATGTATGTTTATGTATTTATAAGGCACTATGAAGGAAGAAGAAATGTCATTTATGTTAAAGGGACAAAGTCATATTTCCTCTTATCTGCCTTTCAAGGTGATTTTGCTGAACTAAAATTCCTATCCTCATAGAAAAAACTTACCTGAGCTGCCATACCAGCTCAGATTATTAAAAGAAGGGTTTTAAAGATCGAATTTACTTTTTGTCATGCCCTCCTTGCTATTTGCATTCCACTCTGGTTGAACACTGAAATGAGAACAGCCTCTATCACCTTTGTGTCTGGTCACGTCTGTTTCCTGGTATCCTGAGCTAGCGCAGCGCTGCAGCTCCGGGCTGCAAACACAGCAGCAAAATGGTTCAGGAAAAGAAAAGGAAAAAGAATCAGAGAAAAAGGAAGCAGATTTGGCTCTAATCGGATGAAAAATATACTTAATGAAAACAGTTCTATTGGTAACAGGCTTTTTATAAAATCTTTTCTTTATAATTAAATTTTCTAAAATGCAGACATTTGGCCTTCAGCATGTCATGATAGAATATTGGCACCAGATCAGTACAGCTTGCTCACCAAGCTTGAAAGGCAAAATATAATGGGAAAACACTGTGATTTTATAGTTCTTGCAAAAATGAGGAGATCACAACCTGCATGAGAACCCCAGTAGTACATCCTGAAATCGGCCCACAGAGAAACCAAGATACATGTTTTCAGTTTTGAGGATGACCCTTGAAATCTGTTTGGGTTTATTTTAGTTTCCCCTAACATAACTAGACATCCATCTCAGCAAACAGATGTGCAGAATGTGAACTTTACCTTCATTGGTGAAGGAAACAGAATTGAGAATTTAAACTAATTTCCATTTTTATTATGTAGTATGACTTTTGCTTCTTTGTTCTCATAATCAACTTCCATTCCCTTGAAAATACCCTCACTGAGAGTCTCTAACGGGGTTAGATTGTGTGAGCTGAATGTAGACTTGCTTATGGCTGCCTGTCCCCACACCTGCCTGACATACTTTCTCTCGGTGGAATAAGAAATTGGATTTTTCAAGAGCAGGAGACAGGCACAAGCTCCTTCTAATAAACTAAATATAATTCCACCTGTGTACAGAAGAATTTCTGAACTGAATTAAAAGTGTATGTTTCAGGCATTAAACATCAGAAATTAAGCATCTGCAACTTTGCTGAAAATGACACTGCACTGAGTCACCAGGCAATAGAGAAGACGACTGATGATTTGCACCCACTCTTCTTGCTTTGTCCACTAGACCCATTCCCCTCCCCTTTCTAGCCTCTCTGAGCTCCCTGAGAGGATTGCAGTGAACTGCTCTGAACTGCATATCCCCAGCCCTCTGGAGGCTGATCTCCCGTTAGGCTTGGCCAATGCAAGCACCAGGAGGAATAGGATGGGAAGAGGGACCAACACGCACTTTCTCTACCTTTCCTCCCTGCTTTGCCACAAATGTGACAGTGACTGTGTCCCTCAATGCTTTCAACTGAGAATCCTCCTCTATGGTCCTCACTTTATTGGTCCACCATGACTCTGTCCTTTCTGTGACCCTTTGGTCCTTAAAGTGCTGAGTCTCTCTAATCTCAGTGGTGCTTGAGTGTCTCACCAGCTTTTGCTTGCTATCTTGTTGCCTGATCACACCATATGTTCTTTCTCTATTAAAAATGTTTCATGTGAACCATCTGAGATGAATCCAGCGTTCTGCTAGGACCTTAAGGTTAACACAGCTCCTTCCCATCATCCCTTCTTTCTTTTTTCCCTTTTGCCCTTCATTATTTCTTTCTTTCCTTGTATATGTGATTACTTGAATAAAATAATCCACTAAATAGTTACAGATTGATACTCTCTGCCTTCCACTAGGAGGGTCATCGTGAACGGGGTTGTGTAACAAATTTCACCTCTAATCACCACAGCAAAGATTGAGAAAAAATGAAGAGATTAAAGTACTCATCTTCTGAGAAAACCAAGAAAGCTGTCAAAAATCTTTCAGATTCTTTACGATTTCTGCTTAGATGGAATGGAAATAAATTCATGTTGATGGAGGCATAGAAGGCAAATCCGTGATTCTCCTGGCTGGGACACAGGAGGGAAAGGAAGGAAGGGAAGAGAGAAAATCTAACAGAATCTGTTTCCTTTGAAATTCAAGTTATCATGGACGTCTGGATTCCAGAACATCTTAGGAAACAAACAAAAAAAAAACACATTTATAGAACATCTTTTTATCTAGAAATAAGGATGTCCTCAAAAAATGGTCCCACCGACTGTAGCCATTTTGAGCTCAAAATATGTAATAATAATTAATTATATCTCAGTGAACAAAATAAGAATCTCTAGGTCCACACAGAATTACAGAAAGGAAGGAAAAAAGACAAAGAGAAAGAAAAAGAGAACAAATTATTTCTTGCTTATAGTAAAATGCCAACTGATATTAAAATGGAGTTAATAATCCAGCATTAATAATCAATGGATTTTCCATTGAATAAGAGGATATGTGAGAGTGATAAATTATCTCCCCACAAAATGCTTCTTAGTTCCTAAAGGAAAAATAACTTCACCATGGGAAAACCTGGCAGCTACCAAAGCATGGCAACATATACCACTCCAAAATTTGCCACTTTGGTTTAGGATTATTTTGACTTGAAACACTTAAAAAATAAACAGGTGCAGAAATGTTTCTCCAATCCTCCCCTTTTTCTTCCTGAAAGTTGGAGATAAAACTGTCATATGGGAGATGTTCTCCTTCTAATAGAAGGAAAGTAACACTCTTATCAAGGACAGGAAATTGAGACCAAGAAAATTCTGTACAAACAGACTTTGTTAAAATAAATCTTATCTTTCTTTTGCCTCCCCACATAGTTTAGTTACTTTTCCACAACCGTGTCTCGTTGTTCAGGCTGATATAAAAACATTGAGATTCTGATTCTTTGGGTCTTTGTTCTTATCATAAGAAAGCTAAGTAAATCTGCATGCTTTCCCTGTTTCAGTCTGACCCTTTAATTCTCAGACTCAGCCCTAAATCTCCATCCTGTACCAACTTAGTGAAAGAATTAGTTAACATCATTTCTTTTTTTTTTTCTCTTTTTTTTTTTTAAGAGAGAGGGACAGTGAGAGAGACAGAAAAAGAGAGAAACAACTTTATTGAGTTTTTCACATGGCCTTAGTTGCTCCAACACTTAGTTGTGTACGTGGTGCTGGGGTTTGAACCCGGGTCCTCATGCTTGCCAGGCAAGCGCTGAAGCCGCTGAGCCACCGCTCCAGCCCAATTAACATCATTTCTATGATGGAAAGAGAAGACACATACCTCTGGATAAAAAGTACTGAGAATAATGGATCATTTTTGTGGTATTACTGCCAAAACTCAGTGCAGGACTCCTCTCTTGGCTTGGGTGTTTGATACAAAGATACCCTCCTCACTTTCATGCTACTTACCTGATGGAAAATTTCAGTATCATGTATTGCAAAATTAGTACCCGCTGAAATGTTAGAAGGTGAAGCAGATAGAGAGGAATCTTCAAAGGCTGTAGGAATTCCAAATGGAGGTGCCCAAGGGCATAAGCATGAAATAAAAGGAACGTAACTAGAAGTGAGAATATGGGAGATGATGAATAAAGAAGAACAAAAATAGAAAGCAGAACTAACTAACAAAAATCATAGTCCTCCTACGCTTAAGTCTTTTTTTCTTCTTGCTCCAAATATTAATATTCCAGACCTTCTGCTTGGATATAATATCTTATTTCATTTAGAATCCATGGCAAGTCTATTAAACATTTTCTTTCTCCTATTTTTCTTCTCTCAAGCTCTGTGTCAGACACATTCCAGTATCCCATTTATTCTACCAGATATTTAACCTGCCAACATTTTTAACTTGCTCATGACTTATTTATTACTACTCAAACAATGTATCATTCAGTTCAAGATCCCAGTGTCCCCAGTGTTCAGTGAAATCCTTCTTACATCAGTATTGATACTAGCTATGAAAGGAGTTTCTGCATTATTTTAATTTCTCTTTTTCTCCTCTGCAATTGCTTCAGCATGTTTTATATCATACCTTTAGTTTAGATGTCTGGTTTCGAGCATGTACACTCAAACTCTACTGCAAATTCCAGAACATTTTAACATTGGTCCCAAACCCACTGGACACATACTTTAAATAAAGAGGAAATAAAGATCTTTCAGATGTTTTAAAAGAATGAAATCATATAGACTACTGTGTCCTATTTCTACCTTTGGATTTAGAACAGAAAGCACAATCATATATCAGAGGACCTTGCTAGCGAATATTAAAGCACTGATAAGACACACGGGTGCATATTCTCTTTTAATTCCTAAAATAGTGCTATGGAAATGTCTTCTAAACATGATTCTGTACTGTAAAAGGGATATACTTAAATGACTTAAATATATTTATGTAAACACAAGAATTTTCTTGTTTTATAAGGGCTACAGTCAAAGATTTCAAATTAAATAGCCTTGAAAATGAAGTAAAATTAAGATGCAGAATATAAATGAGATAGAATAAGAAAGACCAAATTTCCCAGCCATGTTTTCTGTCTTTAATAAGAAGCTGGTTTCACCCTACTTATACCACCTGCTTCCTTCAAAGCTTGAAAAGGAACTTAAGTAGCCTTGCATACACAGAATGCCTGACTCTGACCCCTATATGAGCTTCCTGGGGTGGTGGCAGCCTTCCATCATCTTTCTGGGAGTAGAGAAAAAAGGGACCTAAGTGCACATGGGCAGATCAGATCACCATGTTCAGCAGATCAGGAAACACATGTGCAGAAATACTTATCCACACCTGCATAATCGCTGACCTCTAAAAACTGTCCAACACAACAAAAAGTCCAGCCCAGGAGCCCTGTCTTGAGTGCTGTTTCTCTTGTGCTGAAGCATAATCCCTATTAAAGCTCCTTTCATTTGGTTTTTGCTTGTCCCTTTGAGATTTCTATCTCACAGTGAGCAGAAGAACCCTGGGATGATTGGCAACACCATGCCCTACAAATTTTATTTTAGTATAGACATAAAATAAAGTATTCCTTTATTTTTCTTCCTCTTCTTCTTTGAAAAATTGAGAGAACTGGAGTATCGAGGGATTTTGGAATTGTGGTCCTTACACGTTCTTATTCTTATCCAATATTCTTGCCCACCTTCTCTTGTACTCAACCTTAACCTTCCCCAAGAACAATTCATGCCTCTTCTGAGAATTATTCTTAACCAACATTCTCTGTTCTCTGAAACAGAGACAGGCAGAACTTCGCCTGCCTGTCCTGCTAAAATCCTACAAAAGTTTCTATACTACTTTTCAAGTCAGATTTTTCCTTGAGAACCATCTCATACTCTGAATTTTTGAAATTTGCTTGGTCAAATTAGGTATTCTAGTTGCTTTTCTTCCATGAACTGCACTGTGCTGTGTGCGTATGTTAGTATATGAAAGAGCACTTATACTCATTCCTTAGGTATCTGTGTATACATTGTATGTACATTTATACACATAAAACTCAACACATGTATGTATGTGTAGGTGTGTTTATGCATGTACAAAAAGGGTTTAAACCGCATAATGCTTTAATGTCAATGAAGTATTTAATCTCAATTGTTATGACAAAGGCTAATTTCCCCTGTGTTACAGAGAAAAGGTGGAAAGGTTTAGTGGGAACGAAGGAGTATTTCCAAGTATTTGGGTAGATGCCAGTCCCATTCCCTAAGACAGAGAATGTAGGAGTAGGAACGTATTTGGATAACATGTGAGTTGAGTTTAGACATCGTGAATTTGGAGATAATCTGAGTGTAGATGTAAAAAGCTTGATGTCGGGTCTGAAGCTCAGGCGTCAGATCACAATTAGAGATTAAAAATCATCAAAAAGATGGAAATTAATAACCTCAACTGAAAGGAAATTCCACTATGTAGATTAGTTTTAAAAATTAATTGTAAATGTAGCTCAAGGAATTTTAGATCATGGAACAGCTCACAAGTTTCCTTATTAGTTGAATCTTTCTACTGTCAACCCTTTGTAATCATATGCTTTGTTTAATATCTTCACCCTCTGCTTCCTGTTGAGAGCTCGGGATTCCTTTGTTTTATTTGATTCTTTCATCAGATACAATTCGAGGTAAATTTTATGACTCTACAGTAAGTTTTGTCCAATTGCAGAATTCAGACTAAAAAGGCAGCAGATGCCCTTGATGAAGACTTACTATTTCTTTTAGGCTTCAGCTGGTATTTTATGATCTCTCTCTCTCTCTGAGCAAGCTACAGAACCCTAAATTAAATACTGTATCTATGTGAGGAAACAATTCTTCCAGACTTCAACAAAGAGGGTTAATTCTAAGAATGTGTCTTTCATGTTATGACATGATTTCATTAATTTAAAAAATTCACTCATTTGCAATAATTTAAACTACATTTCAGATTATAAAGGCAAAATACTATCACAGAATTTTATATACATATATTTATGTAATTTATATATATTTAATATATATATGAGGATTCTGTAGGAATATATATATATTCCTACAGAATATAATATATATATAAAATATATGTATATTCCTACAGAATAATATATATATTCCTAAAGAATCCTCATATATGTATATTATATACATATATAATTTATATATATATATATATATATTCCTACAGAATCCTCATATTCTTCAGTTCTCTTTGTAGAGATTCATGAAACCTATATGGTAATTTTGCCAATTGTTTCTAACCAGCTCTATTCAGACAAGGTAACTCAATAATGGTCAAGGGATTTCCCCAACTCTTATTATAGTAGAGTTTCTAGCTCTTTTTTTTTTCTTTTTAAATATGTGTATGTACTTTCTCCAAAATTCTGCTTCCCTGACAGGTTCATTTTTATTCTGTATGGCCAACCTAAGGAAGTAGAAAAGCCAGAATTATATTTCAGACTTTCCCAACTGTCAGTTTGTACTCAAACAAACTAGTCATTGCTGTCCCTCAGAAGGAAAGCTGCCTCTCACAGATAAAGAACCTTCCTCTTGGAAGATTCTGTATCTTAAAAGGTTGTTTTGAAATGTTGATGTACCATATAAGTAAAAAAATTCTCCAGGCAGATTAAATGCATATATAAATTTATAATAGCCCACTGACTCCAGTTGGCAGAGTTAAAGCTTTAGGATAAGTGGCAAAACACTTTCCAAAGAAGTTTGGAGACTCTTTTTTGTCCTTCTGCCAAGTCCTCCCCTCTGAATCTCACACTCTAACTAACGCACATGCTTGTTTTGCAGTTTCAGGGAATGGTCCTTACTAAGGCTGGAAGGTGAGACTTTACATCCAGGCGTATCTGAGCCCTGCACTTGGACAGGTTTTTGTCTTCTGCTGTATTTCTAATGGCTTTCCTGTTGCAAATATATCAGCCTTAGCAAAATATGTGTCCTGCAGGTTTTAATTCACATTGGGTAGCCTCAAATTTAAAATCTGTTTTATAATTTTTAGATGTTAATTATGAAATAATACACACATATATATTAGAAATAAGAAAGAAAGGAATAAAATTCCCACTTAATCAGTTCTTTTTAAACCTTACTGGTTATTACTCTAAACACAACTCTTACATTTCATATCTTTTAATTGATTTATAAATATAAAAACTATTTTTGCTCCCTTCCACATGAACAAAAAAAATTACAATTCTAAAATTTCCTTCTAACTCTCTTACTGACTTTTGACTTCTGTCAAGAAACTTATCTTCTACTTTATCAGTGTTAATTATCGTTTAGTATTACTAATTAGTCAATTGTATAAATATATCACCATGAATGTATTTAATGTCCTGCTTATGAATAACAGTGTTGTTTCCTATTTGGGAATCTTATGAAAATCTATGAAGGAAGTAAAATTGTTTACACCTACTTTTTGGTTGCTATTAATACTCTTTGATTATGTATGTAATTCAGAGTTGGTTGGTAACATATGTATAGTTAGCTTTTGAGGATACGGCCACTTTTCCAAACACAGTGATCATTAAGTTTTGAAGTATGTTAATGCATATACTTTTTGAAAATCTGATTCTTATTCTTACTACACTTGGTATTTTCAGCATTTAAAAATTTTTGTTTTTCTGCTTATAGTACAGTGTTATTTTCATGTGGTTTAAAATTTACATTTAGTTGAAGATAAAAGAGTCTGACTACCTTTAAATGGTTACTGGCTATTTGGTTGTCCTACTCAAGCATTTTGCTCATTTATTAGGTACTTTCACAGGAGATCATTGATTCACTGGAATATTTTATGTTTCTTGCATATGAGTATAGATGCATATATTGAACATACGTATCAAGGAAATATTCCATCATATAAATATGCCATACTATATTCATTTATTCTCCTATGTGTGAACAATTGCTTTGTTTCTGGTTTGATGTTATTATAAAGAAAGTTACCAGGGAAATTTTCTGAACATATTTTTGTTACCAAAGCACTCATTTCTGAGTGAGACTGTGCTAAAGTACTGTCCCCATAGCTTCCATAGCTGCTTAAGGAATAAAACATGGTTAAAAATAACACTTTAACTTCTGTTTCAATTTATGTAAAAATTTGTTGACAATAAAAAATATGCACATCAGTGATGTGTTCTTATAATAATGTATTGGGAATCTGTAACTGGATAAAAATTTTCCTATTTAAATATCTGATAATATTTTTTGATTTTTTCCATGTAAATATACACTTTTTAATTAAAAGAAGCTTCAATCAACTTGAAACAAGGCATTATCTTATCAAGATAGTTTTTCAAAATTATCTCTATAAGACTTCAGCTTAGTTGTTCCTTCAGGGAATGAATGGCTCCAGTTTAATGAGATTAGCCTCTTACCTTTCAACCAACAGAAGCAAGAAACAGCAAAAGAGAAAAGAATACAATATCCTGACCATAGAGATCATGTATTTCTAGGCAGTTACTTTTTCCTAAGTATCAAGTAGCCACGCAGTCAAATTGTATGGCTTTTGAAAAAAATTGAAATTACAGTGTTTTTAATTTGTGGAAAGGGTTTTAGAATATATATGCTTCTTTAATACAATTAAGTTTCTATGGTTTGAAAAGGATAAGTATCTATTGAAAGGTCTAATTCACAATCAAAGTAACAAATTTATTCATCTGGTTAGATTTAACTTAAATGGTTGAGAATTATCAACATTTAGTATGAAAGGTTTCCAAGCGAGTACAGGATTGCAACTGAACTCATGTCTAAGCTTTAATAGATTTGCTTGACCGAGAAAAGTAGTTATTGACTTTTTTGAGAGAGGAAAAAGGTAGAGAGTGAGACAGAAGGAGAGAAAGAGAATCAATTTTATTTATTTTTTCATCTGGTTTCTGTTTTTCTGACACATAACTGTGTATGTGATGCTGAATTTCAAACCTGGGTTCTTGCTGTGCCAGATAAGCACTATAACAGCTGACCCACAGCTCCAGCCCCAGTTATAGATATTTTAATATTATTTTATATATCTTTTTATTTTTTCCTGTCTAATCTACTGGAATATTTCAAGATAACCTGTGAAATATCAAAACATGATTATTTTTCTTTGCAGTGGAAATTTAATTTGAGAAAAATTATCCCTAAGATTTTATTGAAATCTTCCCAGGACCAATAGAAACAAAGATGACTCCTTTTGCCTATGCTTCCAGGAATCCGGTATGAAACCGCTGCCATTTGCACTGTACGCTAATGACAAGCTGGATGTTTGCATGAAAGCCAATATGTTCTTACACTGCTTTTTGAGACAAGTAATAATCAGTCTGTCATCAATGTCATGCTGCAATCAGGCTTTGACAAGGTTTGCAAATAACTTGAAAGGAATTGCTCATCCTTGAACACTGCAGATCAAAACCAGACCTGAACAAAAACTAAAAGTCTGCTGAGCATCAGCTGCGCAGTTTTAGGAAACGTGCTGTGCATAAGCAGAAGCACCGTGCCGTGCATAAGCAGAAACAGTAGTACCCAACCACCCTCCTCCCAATTTTAATTTTTTCTAAAGCATGGCTTTTCTCAATCCTGGGAACTCGCTACCCATAACAATGATGTAGCCACTTGAATCATGCATCTCGATTGGAAGTACCACTTGTATTATGCCTGAAGATGATTGGAAAAGCAAATAACATGCCCGTCCTCAAAGTTGGTTTGTTGTCTCAAGTCATTGGCTGGAGCAGGCAGGATTTCTGGTCGATCTCAGCATTCTCATCATGAGGAGATTGTGTGCACAAGGACTGAGCCAACGATCACTCTCTTATTCTCTCTGCTCCTCCTCTATCCTGCACACTCTACTGAGGGAGTAATATGTGTTATTTGCTCACTGCTGTTCCTGACATTTGTTAAGGATTTCCTTGTCTTAAGAAGCAAGTTAAAGGGCTGGGAGCAGTGGCTCAGGGGTAATGTCACTTGCCTGGCATGTGCAGGGATGAGGGTTCTAACCCCAGCACCACATACACAACGAAGTGGCTGAGCATCGAAAGCCACATGGAAAACTAAAAAAGTTGATTCTGTCTTTCTCTCTCACTGTACCTCTCTCTTTAAAAAAACAAAAAAACAAAAAAAGAAGCAGTTGAAGCTAAATATAAAACTTCAAGATCAAGGTCCTTCCGAGGGAAAAATAAAATGATTTTTAGTACCAGCTGGTAACAGCTCTGTTCAGAGATTCAAGTTATGTTTGTACTTCATGTTTGCATAAATGGACAGTCACTTGAGACATGAACTTAAGCATTCATAAATTATAACTAAAACATGAGTACAGACTTGAAATGGGAAATAATTGTTGACTTTATCTTAGAAGAATAGAAGTTTAATTCAAAATTATGTTGATGTTTATTAGAAGGAACCTTGAAAATTAGCCACTATTGAGGAGGCAAGATATTCATAGCAATGATGTCAATAAAAGAAAAACCCACATACATCAAAAGGAAAAAATTCACATTCCAAAGCAAAGGGAGATATAAAATACATTTCAGATCCCATTTCATGTAATTACAGCCAATGTTAAGTCTGAAAAAGACATGATCAATAAAGTGTCTATTTCATAAATATATGCAGAATGCCCATAGTATAAGTTCTGCTCCATGCTAAATATTATGAGAGACGAGCACAATGTGTAAGAATTAATGCAAAATTTTAAAGAAGTTTATGATTTGGATAGGGAGAAGATATTATTTTATTCAGAATTTTCATTGCTGTCACCCAAGAACTTGACAAGAACATTTTAGGAGCTCACATTTGGGGGCTCACAATTTCAGAAGTTTTAACTCATAGAAAGCCAGCTCCATTCCTCTGGGCTCAAGATGAGGTTGAACATCAAGGTATGGAAAAGGGAAGTGGGTCAAAGAATGGCTCCAGGAGGCAGAGAGAACCAATCCAGATACAGAATATATACCCCAAAGGCACGCCCCCAGTGACCCACCTCCTCCAGCCACATCCTACCAGCCTACAGTTGCCAGTTAATCTCTATCAGAGGACTAACTCACAAATTGGGTTAAGTGTCCTATAACCCAATCATTCCACCTCAGCCTTTGCATTGTCACACACAAGTTTTGGAGGACACCTTTCATCCAAACCATATTACTAATGCACATGAACCTATAGAGGTAACCTTTTGAAAGTGCATCATGTAAGCATGAAATATGAGATAAAAAGCACTCTTGAACTACACTGTAGACTTGTTACAAGTATACGCATGTATAGTTAAAGTTGCCCCCAACTTTTTCAGTCTTTGAGTTTCTCCTTTATCATTTAACAAAACTCCAAGTGTGTAGCACTCCCATGAAGGCAGGAAATCCAGTCCTCATCTCCTCAGTTTCTGAGAGCCCCACAATGTACAATTCTGTGTCTAATTGGTTACTTATCACCTCTCAATAATTTTAACTACTGGCATTCTTCAGCAATTGTCTCTGTCCAACCCATCATTGGTTCTTTTCTGCTGAGCTGGTTCTGTCTCATTTGTGTGTGTGTGCGCGTGTGTGTGTGTGTGTGTGTGTGTAGGCTTCCCTACAATGGTTAACTTAAGATTGTAAACGGCTTCACAAATTGACCTGAAGTTTTGAGGATTTCATTAAAGAGTCAGAATGCACGAAAGAAATTTGAAATTGGTTATAAAGCAGCACGTTATCTCTACCTGTTCCTTCGACATTCCAGGACCTTCTGTCTTCCCCTGGAATGTAAGACCCTTCTCTTCCAGTTACCTGAAACTCCACACCACTTTCTGTGGTTTCCTCAGAAATAAGCCTCAGAAATAAGCACTGTTCAGAATGAAGCCAAACTTATGAATAATTGACAGAGCTTCTGATAATTTGATATTTATTACCAAGACTAGATAGACTGTCACATCCTGAGTCCTTTATGCTTTATTGTTTAAATGAGAAATAAATCTAAATACTATCTGTCAGATCTCCTTAAACAAAATTTATCCATTTTGGGGATTAGTCAGTGGCTCAAATGCTGTGCAAATCTGCTTTATATTTAAATTATTGTTATATAATGGTAACTACTGAAATAATTTACACAGCGCAGGGTGTTATACTTTCTGTGAGGAAAAAGTGCTTTAAATTAATATTCATTTTATTAATACAGTCTGTATTAATACAATTTATTAATACAGTTCTTAATTAATAGCTAAGATATTATGTGGAGTGGGGAAGATGGAAGAAGGGGAAGAGGGAGGGAAGATAGGGAGAGATCTAGGTTGAGGATCAACAGTGTAGTTTACTCTTTACTCCTCCAAGAAGTCAAATAATACTTATGCAATAATTTAATTCTGAAAAATGCACAATCATATATGTGTTTGTGTGTGTTTGTGCATATAAAGACAGTTATATCTGTTATAGAGGGGAAATATAGAAGAGTCAAGAGACTGGGGTGTGGACAACGTGGGGTTTATTCTAGATTAGAATATTGTTACTATATATGCATTTATGATTGTACAAAAACTTAACTCCTCGATAATTTTTTTAAAAATTGAGAAAAAATAGAAAATTACATAAAAGAGTTAAGACTTAAAATAATTTACATTCCTGAGAAACACTGTACACTCTCAATGACAAAACACAATGTAGTGAATTTTGCGTTCCATTTAACAGAAAAGCTTTGCAGTTTGCAATGTGAAGCAGGAGGTCTGTAATTAAACACTTTTATTCTTTCCTATTTATTAGATTTATCTTTTCCATGATAGCACTGAAAAAATTAAGTTAACCTAGAAATGTCGTTACAAAGCCTTCTTTCCTATAGAAAAGTAAACTGCTATTGTAATCTAGACTCTTTAAAGAGTCATACGGAAATCATATTCTAAAATGTAGAGTATGAATCATTTTAAGTATTGTTCCTCCCAATTTCATTTCAAATAGATTAAGCTTTCAAAAATCGGAAAGGATAATTAGCTGTTTTAGGAGAGAGTTCTATGGCAGTATGCTAGAGACCACTAGGAGGATCTAACTAGCTCCTCAAAGGCATTTTCTTAACAAATATTGACTGAATGCATCAAGAGCAGATGCTGGATCAGGAATTGAGGAGTCAATATGAGCTAGAAAGACAAGTCTTGACCTTTAAGGAGCCTACAGGCTCCTTAAAGGAAAAGATGGTGACCAAGGACACAAATAAATAAAATAATGTCATATATTATTGAGTTTAATAAAGGACATAAACAACTTTATGTTTTGTAAAACAATAGGTCAGTATTCTTAAGCACATGAAAAAAGACTCAAAATCAAAAATAGAAAAGAAATATCAAAATTATAGGACAACATTCTTCACCTATCTTATTGACAAAAGTTTAAAAGTTTTATGACATACCCTAGAAGTAAAAATGAAAGAAAAGAGAATTTTAACTGAGCATGTATCTGAATTCATCTTTTATGGAAGGCACCCTGGTAATATCTATCAAAATTAAAAATACAAAACTTTGACTCACATTAAGAAATTGGAATATGACCCATAAATTGGTTCTTTTTCATACAAAATGTTTTTATGTACACTTATCATACAGTATATTCTTTGAATATTTTTGGCATATAGGAGATAAAAACTACTTATTAAAAGTTTATAGA
>PVKS010026038.1:0-29139 GCA_004027875.1 Aplodontia rufa | reverse complement strand
ATGTCTGGTCTATATCCCCGGTCCCTAGTGCAGAATTGCAAAATCCCTTGGAATTTGCAGAGATTAATTATAAATTAACAAAGATGTTAATTTATTTTGGGTACCTAGCACGATTTGGGATTCTATATAGGAAAGAAAAATAATCAAAGAGCTAAGATTCAACAATTCAGTAGAATAACTCACAAAAATCAGGAAAGTGATTTACAGTTCCAGTTTTATTATAAAGGTCACACATAGGGCATATGGAAGGGAATACAGAGCTTTCATATCCTCTCCCCATGGAATCAGGGCACATCACTCTGTAAGCATATCATCCAGAAACCTCCAGTGAGTCTTGACATCCAGGATTTGCGTTGCATTTCATTATGCAGCATGATTGATGAATCATTGACCATATGGTCTCTATGATAGCACTGATCCATTTACCTCTCCTGGGATCAGCATTCCCAAAATATAACCCTCTAATGAGTGGTTAATTTTTCTAGTGACCCTCTCTCATACTGAAGTATACAAGAACATACAACAAAGTTTTATAATAATATTTGAAGACAGGTAAATGAAATGGTACATGCATATTGGAAATTCTAGAGTAGGAATCAAAAGCTAGAATGAGAGCTAATCACTTAGCTGCAACTTTTGCAGAGCAGCACAATATAAAACTTGGTGACTATCTGCAACTGTGGGACCTTTAGGTGCAGGCTCCCTGTGTGCCATCTGTGGCATAGAAGGCTCTGCCCTGGCTGGTAGAATTCACTGGGTTTTTATCCATCACAGTGATGTGGGTACGATATCAAATATCAGATATCAGTCTTTTGCCTGAGCTCCTGCAGAGGCTGGCTCCCTCAGGAGAGATTTGTTCTTTGTTGTATATGTGGGACTGGGGTTTGAACCCGTATCCTTGTGCTAAGGGGCTAAGGTTGCTGAATGATGTAATGCTCCCCTTGCAGCCTCTCTGACCTGTTGGTTTGCTCTATTATTGTCCTCTGATATCTCATCAATTCCCTTTAACAAAAGTTGTTCCCGGGATACAGGCAGACCTGCTGATAAAGATGCTTGAGGGCACAGATCAAAGACCAGGACTTCAGACCCCTGCCCCGAGGTAGGGGGAAAGAGGTAGAGAGAATTGAGAGAATATAAGAACGGGGGAATCACACCTCCTTAGGCCCCTCCTCTGAAGGCTCCTCCCACCTATGGGGGAAGTTTGCCCTCCTCCCCATGCTCTGCCCTCTTATGCTCTGTTTTGTATTATTTTCTTAAAGTCTGTCAGTTATGCTTGCCTTGGCATCCCTTTGTTTCATTCTTCAACTCGAGGAGGAGAAGAACCTGGATTCCATCAAGCTGGCCTCAGATGATGATTGAGATTAGGATAGATTATAAAATGGCTAGGTAGTCAGGACAATGGCCCTTTCAACCATACTTGGAAGCTAATCAGTAGAGAGAGATTAATGGGGCATGCTCAGACCTTCAAATGCAAAAGACCATGAGGCTCACCTGTGGGAGCAACTCCTTCATCCCAGCGGTTGGAAAACTAAGAAATGGGGGTGAACTCAGACGGGAGCTAGGAAAGACTTGCTACCTGTTTTGCATAGATTTTAACTAATGATTTTGATGCTCAGTTTCAATGCCTGTTTACATAGAGTTTAGCCAATGATGTTGGTGCTTATCTCAATGTCTGCTTTACATAAATTTTAATTACGGCTCATACCCAAAGCAAATATAAACCCCGGTCTAACATACTAAGATGATAATCTTGCTTCCAGGTACCCCTCCACATTGTGGAAACCCTACTCTCCTTCCTTAAATAAATCCTACTTCTTTTACTTTTTCCTTCTGTGGTTGTCCATGAATTTTATTTTTCAAATTCATGAGACAAGTGTTATGAGGTTCCCCTCAGAGAAAAGACCATGACCTAGAGTCCAAATTAGAGATTCTTTATTAGCTGGCCAGCGACTGTCTCCCTCAGCAAAAAGCCAGAGAGGAGAGCAGCCCTGATCCTCTTTTTGCAGGGTTATATAAAGGTAAAAATCATATCCCATCGGGTGAACTGCAATAGGTAAAATCCAAGGTGGTTATCCATGATCTGGTTTTTCCCCTCGATAAGAAAGTTTATATCCATTGATTACTAATGTTTTGATAATGTTTCCCCCTCAACTGTATTTCTATATTCTTCTAATAAAAAAATCATATCCCATTTGGTACAATGGGTCTGCAGGTGTTGGAAGGAAGCACAATTACAGAAGCTAACCATGCAGTTAGAGCAGTGAAGCAAAAAGTTACTCCCTATTTTCTTAAGTTTTTGAAATTGTCACAGACTGTATTTTGTATATATCAACAGTTCCTGTATCACAGCTTTTTTATTTTATGCTTTTAAGATGGCTTCTTTTAGGCTAAGGCTGAAATCCTGTCACATTCCCCACTGGTTTTAACTTCATGAGTCAAATCTTAGATGCATCAGCATTTAGTCTGTTATAATTTGTTCTTAGAACCAGTAACTTGACTGAATGTATTCTTTGTCTAATGTATCTAGTCAAGCAGTTTAACAGGCAGGGCCCTATCAAGAGCCCTAGCAGAACAAAAATTAAGGGTCCTGAGACAGCTGTTATGAGAGTTAGTCAACCAAGGGGACCAGGAAAATAGTTTTTCATATCAATTGCCATTTTTATTTCTGAGTTCCTCTTTTTCCTTCAGGTTCCTTTGAATCAAAGATAAGTTTTCTTTAAAAACTCCTGAGTACTTGGTGTAAAAACAATGTTTCCTCTACTGCCATACCGAGTCCTCCTTGTTTTAAAAATAGGAGATCTAATCCTCACCTATTCTGTAAAATAACTTCAGCAAGGGAATCCAGAAGGCTTCTAATTGGCTGACAGATTTTTTCTAATTCACTTAAGTCCAGATCAATCAAGAGGCTTAAAGTTTTAAAATTTTGATCTCCCATTATTAAGGCCATGGGCCAACGGCAGATGATCCTGCTATTCCCAACCCGGCCAGTATGGGTGCATCTAGCAAGAGAGCAAAAGGGAAGGCGGCTCACCCAACTCTCACTAGTCTCTTAAGTTTAATTTTGTAAGAGTGTCCTTTAGGATCCTATTCATTGTTTCTACCTGTTCTCAATGCTGTGGTCAATAAACACAATGAACATTCCAATTTATCTTTAAAGCTACAGATACCATTTGAGTAATTTGAGCTATGAAAGCCAGGCCATTGTCAGACCCCAGAGCTAAGGGAAGGCCATATCTAGGAACCATTTCATGTAGCTTTTCAAGACCAAGATTCAGTCTTGGTAGGGAAAGCTTCAACCTGTTCAGAAAAGCTATCTACAAATACCAAGAGGTAGTTATACCCATGAAGTCCAGGTTTTACTTCAGTGAAATCAATTTCCCATTGTTCCCCACGAGAAGTTCTTCTTATTCTGGTACCTTGTGGGAGCTTCAGATTTGGTCCTAGATTGACCTGGGCACAGATTTCACATTGTGTAGTGATGTCCTTTGCAGTGTGGTCTAACCCAGGGATGTAATAACTTTTTCTTAAGAGTTCAGATAGTTGAGTAGCCCCTAGATGTGTTCCTTGGTGAACTTGCTTGATTGCTGTCCAACCAAATGCATCAGGTAAATAAACTCTTTGGTCTGGCAAGATTTTCCATCCTGGGTTGTTGTTTGAAGACCCTAAGGTTTCTCCACGGTCTATTTATTTTTTAGTATAATGGGGGGTGAATGGCAACTGGGGCATTGGGATGGTTACTAGAAGATCTAGAGGCCCCACTGGTTTTAAGGCATCTTCTCTGGCTGCCAAGTCAGCTGCTCTGCTACCCCTGCTTCAGGTGAATTGCCACTTTGATGTCCCTGACAATGAGCAATTGCTACCTTGGTTGGTAGCCAGATGGCCTCCTAAAGGGCCAATATCTGTTCCAAATTTTTTGTTTCTCCCCTAGATGTTAGTAATCCTCTTTCTCTATAAAGAGCTCCATGTACATGAGCCCTTACAAAGGCATAGTGGCTGTCAGTATATATATTTACAGTTTTATCCTTTCCATGCCTCAGAGCCTGGGTTAGAGCTATGAGTTCAGCTTTTTGAGCAGATGTTCCATGGCTCAAGGCTTGAGCCCAAACAACCAGGTCAAGAGTTACCACAGCAGCTCCAGCATACCTGATTCCATAGAGACAAAACTGCTCCCATCAGTATTCAGAATCATCAGGATTCTTCCAAGGTATGTCCATCAAATCAGCTAGTACACCTTGAAGAGCCTGGATTGTCTCAACACAGTTATGAATGGGCTCTGTTGGGTCATTATCAGGAAGGAGAGTGGCCAGGTTTAAGGTAGTGGTTTTAAGGAATTTTATTCGGGGCTGATCCATGAGCAAAGCCTGATATTGGGTAATGTGGGCATTTGTGAGCCATCGGTCTGGTGTGGTACTGAGAAAAGCTTCCATGGAATGAGGGGCCACTAAATGTAAGTCTTGGCTCAAGATGAGTTTGTCTACTTCCTTTACCAGGATAGCAGATGCAGCAATAGCACAGAGGCAAGCAGCCATCCTGCTGCAGCATAGTCCAATCTTTTAGAGAGATATGCCATAGATCACCACCAGGGCCCCAGAGTCTGAATACATATTCCTTTGGATATTCTTTTGTCTTGGCAACAAACAGTTGGAAAGGTTTATTAACATCTGGTAGGGCTAGTGCAGGGGCCATAGTTAAGGCCTGTTTTAGTGTTTCAAAAACTTTTTGCTCAGTTTCTGTCCATTTCAGGGGGGTATCCTTACCCCTAGTGCTGGAATAGAGAGGCTTTGCAATCTCTCCAAACCTAGGTATCCAGAGGCGACAATAGCCAACTGCCCCCAAGTATTCTCTGATCTGTCTTTTGTCTTTGGGGTGAGGAATTTTTAAAATGGTCTCTACCCATCTGGAGGATAGATTTCTTTTTCCTTGTGCCAATTCATATCCTAAATAGGTGGCATTTGAAGTATACAATTGAGCCTTTTTAGTGGAGACACGATACCCTAATGCTGCTAGCTCTGTTAAGAGCCTCTCTGTGGCTCTTTTGCAATTAGTTATGATTCTTTGTGGCTAGCAAGAGGTCATCCACATTTACATATTGTAATATGGTAACCTCTGGATATTCTTGCCTGAATGTCAAGAGGTCCAAGCTTAGAGCTTCATAAATAAGGTGGAAGAATTTTTGACTCCTTGGGGAAGATGGTTCAAGTCAATTGTCCAGAATCTCCCCCTTTAGGGTCTGACTATTCAAAGGCAAAAAGAGGCAGGTTTACCTGTGCAAGTGGGAGGCTGAAGAAAGCATCCTTGATGTTCAGCATAGTGTATACCTGGTGAGATGGTGGCAGCTGAGGAGAGTGTACAGATTTGGAACAGTGGGGTGGATGGTCTCCACTCTCTTATTTACTTCCTGAAGATCCTGGACTGGCTGGTAATCATTAGTTCTGGGCTTACAGAGAGAGAGGAGTGGGGTGTTCCAAGCTGACTTATGGGGAATTGGTATACCAGCTGCTCTGAGTTTTTGAATATGGATTGCAATTCCCCATCTTGCTTCTACACTTATAGGATATTGCTTAACTATAATGGATGTAGCTTGGCTAGTAACCTGGATCACAATGGGCAGGCAGTGAACCACTAGGCCTGGTGGATTTGATTCAGCCCACACTCCTGGAATTTTTAATTGTAATTCTTTTAAATATGGTGTTGGAGTAACAGGGGGGGTCTCTCCGTTATTATTATGTATTCTTCACTGAGAGGGCAAGTTAACATTATTTTGGTTGGAGGATTCTGATCAAAGGTTAACTTTGTTTCATCCCCTTGAAATGAAATTGTAAGTTGTAATTTCTGTAATAGATCTCACCCAAGTAGTGGATAAGAGCAGTCAGGCTTATGAGGAAGGAGTGAGTAATAGTTCTTCTACTTAAATTGGTAATCCTAGCTTCTGTCCATGGGTAAGATTTTGATTTTCTCATGGCTCCTTGAATAAGGATCTTGTCATTTGACAGGGGTCCTTCAGGTTTGCCCCCTATCTGTAAAGTTACCGTGGGCTCCCAGAGGCCCATAGATATGGAGCCCCAGCCCCATCAGTCCTCAAGAGTATCCATTTGTAGGACTGGGGGGTCCTTTTGTTTTTTGTTAGGACATTCATTTTTCCAGTGCCCCTTTTCTTTACAGTAGGCACACTGGTCCTTTGATAAGGGGGATCTTCCTTTCTCTGGCAATCTACGGCCTTGTCCTTCCTTATAGAATTTTTTTTTTTTAAGAGAGAAACAACTTTATTTAGTTTTTCACATGGCTTTAGTTGCTCCAACACTCAGTTGTGTACGTGGTGCTGGGGTTTGAACCCGGGTCCTCATGCTTGCCAGGCAAGCTCCGAAACCGCTGAGCCACCGCTCCAGCCCCCTTATAGAATCTTGTAGGCATTTGATCTATAGCCTGGAGATCTTTCAGAGCTGCCATCATTTTCTTGGCCATTCTTTTTGTCTGCTTGTCTTCTGAGGTATCTCTATTGTTATATACCCTTTGGGCGATTTTGACCAACTCAGATAACACCTTTTCCTCAAATCCTTCCTGTCTCTGTAACTTCTTTCTAATATCTGGGGCTGACTGAGTAACAAAAGCAATGTTTAAGGCCCGTCAGTTTTCTGGAGCTTCTGGGTCTATAGGAGTGTATATTTTATAATCCTCTAGGATGTGCTCCCAGAATGTGGCAGGGAATTCGTCAGGCCTTTGGATAGTTTCACTCACCTTAGACAGATCAGTTGGCTGCTGCTTGGAGTCCACTAATAAAGAGTCTGGTGATTAGTGTTGACAGCCCCCTTACCTTTTTCCGTGTTGGGGTCCCAGTGGGGCCTGGTGGAGGGAAAAGCTCGTTTGAGCCAGGAGGGTCATCAGAGGGTCAGCCATCAGGTCCAATGATAATTTTTATGGCCTCCCTCCAAATATGCTCACGTAAAGAGAGCCTGAAGAAGTTGTTAACAGTCATCCCAAGTGGGCTGATGAATAAAGAAAATAGTCTCCAAAAGAGAGATGAGACCTTGGAGTTTTTCTGAGAAGGAGGGGTTCTGATTTTTCCAGTTGTAAAGATCACTGGTGGAGAAAGGAACATGGATCATAAAAGGAGTTTGATCCAAGGCGGATCCAGAGGATAAGGGAGCCTGCCAGAGGGGAAATTGAGGAACAGGGGAAGAAGTAGAGGAATCAGGTGAAGTCTGTCCAGGATTGTAGGTCTGAAGGGAGGGAATGTGGGTCTACCTGAGTCTGGGGTACTAGAAGTGTTAGAGTGAGAGGGATAAGGGAGTGGTGAGAAGGGAAAGTCTGCTTCCTCTGACGCTTCAGAAATAACCTATAGGTCTTCAGTGCCAAGGGAGTCCTTCAAGGACTTGGGGTGTTGTGCCCAGATCGTGAATCCCCAAAGACCACCAGGGAGCCATCTCTGATGCAAAAGCAAGAGGGTCTTTATTGCAAGCTTGAGCTTGGGCTCACAATTTCTCTGACCCAGCAGGTACTGGCTGAGAGCCCCAAGTCTCGATTTAGCGGGATTTTTATGAGCCCCACATTAGAGTGGGAAATTTGAACAAAGAAAAGTACACAATTGGCTGATCTTTCAACATACTTGGTTTGGCATGTTTTCATTGGCTTACGGTACCCAGGTCTTAACTTATTGACATAGATGGTTTGGAATGTTAGGCATTGGCTTGTCAGCTCCCCATCAGTTGTTTGCCAAAGGCCAGTCCTAATCTTGACTTGAGGTAAGCTCTTTGTTCTAGTGGCCTTCCTGGAATCAGCTATCTGAGCTCCAGCAAATAGAACCCTAGACCTGAAATCTTTCTTGCCCTATATGCAGCCTGTCATGGCCACGGTTCGGCTCCCTTTTCATTTCCCCCTTTCTCTTGTACCTAGGGGAGCCAATCATGGATCCTGGGTTGAAAGTTCAATTTCCGTCTCCTGTATTGGCCTATATTGATTTCTAAGTACCATAAAATGAATTGTGTTTAAGCGGTCCTTCATGAAATTGACCAATTTATTAAGGATACAGGGACCAAAGGTAAGCAACATTAGTAAAACAATCAAGGGACCCAGAAGCATTGAAACTAGTGTAGTTAGCCAAGGAGATGAGTTTAAACCATGACTCAAATCATCCCTCTCTCCTTTCATTTTGCCAATCTCTCTCTGATTTTAGCCACGGATTCCTTAACTACCTCTGAGTAGTCTGTATAAAAACAACATTCTTCCTTGAGGGCGGCACATCAACATCCTTGTTACAGAAACATTAGGTCCAGTCCTCTTCTATTCTGCAAGACAACCTCTGACAGGGATGTCAATGAGTCCTGTGGATGGGTGATGGAAGTCTCGATCCTAGCTATATCTTCATCTATGGCTGCCCTTAAGGTGCAGTAGTGTTGGCCCTGGAGTGCAAGGGGGGAGATTCCTGTCCCTGTACCTGCCAATCCGAACCCAAACAGGGTCGTGAGCATGATTGTTGTTATGGGTTTCCTCTTAACCCCGGGGGGATGGGTTTCTTGTTATTTGGTCTCTGTCATGATACAGTACTCGGGGGAAGAGTTGTACTAACACACAGTAACCTCCAGTGGAGTTTAAGACCCCACCATGAATACAGGGTGTGAGCCCAGTGGAACATGCCCACCACCCGTTGTCAGGGAGCCTAATATCATAGCAAAGCCAGCAGGATTCAGTGAGATCAGGTTTGATCGCATCTAAAACCTGATAGGTCTTGATCATTAGGACCCACAGAGGTTTCTCTAAAAGCAGAGGCAATGAGCTGGAATCAGAGTGGGCGGCTCTGAACTAGTACTGGAAGGATGGGGTATGGTAACTATTTGTTTGTGATGGCTGAACTGGTCTGGGTCTTATCTCTTGGTTGGGTCCTATTGCCCTAGCAAGGAATGGTTGTTTTCTGAACTGCATAGTGAAAAGAGCTCCTGGATCTCTAGCTCCTAATCTTGTCTTATCATTACGGCAGATACCCCGTGTTAGTCTCCCCACCCACCTGGAATTCTCCCTGTCCTTGGCCGTAAATTTGAGTGTCACAGGGTTACAATTACCTTCAATAGTTTCATCAGGTAGCTTTGCCTCATTGCACAGTAAGTGTTGGGACCTGGGGAGCCGAGACATGGTGATCAAGTCCCCAGCATAGAGGGGTCCACCAAATGCACCCCCTTGAAACACAAGACTGGAAGGCACATAAAATTCTTGCCCTCTCAGGAAAAATGACCATCAGTTAATTTTCTCCTCTTCGACCCACATTGTTCTGCCTACACTGACTGTCTAACTTTTTTTGCCTCATTCCCCCTCTGTTTAGGGAAACCCAAACTGCTTTGGGGGTTCAGGTGATGACTAATCTAGTTACTTATGGCTGAAAAAAGGGGCATCATGGGGCAAGCAGTTTTGGGTCTTCCCTTGGGAATGATTGGGTTGAATAAGGAGTCTGTGATAGAGGTCATCTGGAGTGCTCGTGGTTGGCTCCATCTTCATCACAATCAGGAGTTTAACAGATTCTAAGTTGCAGTGGATCTGCTGAACTAAGATATCATAGAGCTAATGTCAGAATGAAAATTAACTTCTACCATATATAGTTTGGTATGTTCCTGGAATGTTAGGTATTGGCTTATCAGCTCCTGATTGGCTACAACATGGTTAAATTGCTGTGCATTCTCTTTCAGCAGCGGTTTGACCAAGCCGCTGCTCTGCACTGTCTCGCACTCTCTCACACTCCCTCCTCGCTTGCCCAAGCCACCTCTCTGCACTCTCTCAGTCAGAGTGGGTTTAGAGATATTCCACGCTGTGGCTGACATCTCAGGGAGGAGAGCTGACAGGGATATTAGAGGGTAAGGAAATGGCATGAGGAGTGTTGGGGGCTAATGAATGGAGGTGATGCAGGGCTTTTGAGATGAGGCCGGATTCTCTGCTCCTGCTATTGAGTGAAGAGGGCCTTGCTACCAAATTCTGTAGCCAAAGTAGCCCGTTTTCAGTGTTTGCAGCTCTTCTTAGTTAGAACTGAGAATCTGGGCTTCTTGCAGGTCTCTGCAGCCCAAGTGTTAGCAGCTACCCAGCTAAGAGCCAGGATTTCCTGTGGCATGTTGCAGTTCTTGGTGTGGAAACACACTCTGGGAATTCAGCACCAGTCTTCTGGGTCCTTGTCTCCTGAATTTGAAGGATAAAATCCACCAACAACCACGAAGGGGGGAGTAAGAGTAGGATTTATTTAGAAAGAAGAGCAGAGTTTCCACAAGGCAGAGGGGCACCTGGAAGCAGGATACCGCCTCAGTATGTTAGGCGGGGGTTTATATTGATTTTGGGTATGACTATAATTAACATTCATGCAAATCAGGTATTGAGAAATGCATCAACTCCGTTGGTTAAAATCTATGTAAAAAAAAAAAAAGGTGACAAATACTTCCTAGTTCCCACTTGTGTCCACTTCCATCTCCTAGCTGGGACAAAGGAACTGCTCCCACAGGTAAGCCTCATGGTCTTTTTGCATTTGAAGGCCCAGAGTATGCCCTTTCAATCACTCTCTGCCTCTACCGGCTAGCCCTGGAACGGGAGTGGGGGGGGGGGCTTTGTCCTGAATACCTAGCTATTTCACTGTCTCTTCTAATCTGTCTCAGAAGTATTGAATTTGGTTAGGGTGTTCCTGCCAAAAATAGGAGTTGGTCACCTATGCAAGAGTGGGGCCTTCATTCAGGCAGCCAAAAACAAAAGGGTTTTGGCCTAATGTTTTAGTGTGGGGGTGGTAGAATCCCATTCTCCGAGGTCCCCATTTTCTGTCTGCCTACAGATAATCTATCTCCTGCCTCACTTTCCCCTCTGAAGAGGTCTTTGATTGCCTTTTGGGGAGAAAAGGGTGATGACCGATCTGGATTCTTCCTGCTGGCATTGGGGCGTTGGCTGTGGCAGTCAGGGAAACTCTCCAGAGAGTCTATCTGGGCATCCTCAGTAGAAGTAGACAATTTTAGGAAAGAGTAAAATGGCTAGGTAGTCAGGACAGGAAAAAGGGTCCCACCTAAGAGCTAGCTGGTAAAGAGCAATTGACAGGGCTTATTCAGGGCCTTCATATGCAAATGACCAGGAGGGTCACCTGTGGGAGCAATTCCTTTGTCTCTGAGTCTGAGGCCAGAAAACTAAGAAATGGGGGTGGACAAAGATGGAAACTTGGAAAGAATTGCTACCTGTTTTGCGTAGATTTTAACCAAGGACTTTGGTACTAAATTTCAATGACTGCTTTGCATAGGGCTCAACCAATGATGTAGATGCATTTCTCAATGCCTGCTTTGCATGAATGCTAATTATGTTCATACCCCAAATCAATATAATCCCTGGCCTATTCTGCTTCCAGGTGCCCCTCCGCCTTGTGGAGTCTCTCTTCTTCCTAAATAAATCCTACTCTTAGTCCCCCTTCCGTGGTTGTCATGGATTTTATCCTTCAAATTCATGAGACAAGAACTCAGAGGATTGGTACCGAATTCCCGGCATGAATTTCCACCACACCAAGAAGTGCAACACCCAGCTTTTAGCTGGGGAGCTGCTAACACTATTTTAGCTGCAGACCTGCAGCCAGCCAAATTCCCAGTTTTAACTGGGAATGGCTGCAAACACTAGAAGTGGGCTATTTTGGCTGCTGGAGTCTGTGGTTGGCCCAGACTCCATTTGCCAGTGGGAGCAGAGAATCTGGCCTCATTTCAATCCCCTCCCCATCAGAAGTTGGGAGGCAGCTGCACAGGGGATCATAGTTCCATGACCACCTGGTGCGTAATGAACTTTAGGTGTCTTGTGCATCAGTGCAGTCCAGAGGTCCATGGTGGTGGCAGTTGGCAGGTGGCAGGTGACTGGATATACTGTACATTGGGGAGGGATCATGCTAGAACAATAATGGAACAAAACATATTCTGCAAGCAATTAATACAAAATAATCAGTGGAAGACCAAGAAGATAGTAACTTATTAGAGCTTAGGGTGTGGTGTGATATGTCATTTACTTGTAAATGGAGGCCATTCAGAGCTTTAGAGACATTAGAGTTGCTAGGAACATATTTAATTTTTATAGTGGCATAGGTGCACCCTTGAGTTGGGAAATGCAATTTGATTTCTATAAGGTGGTTTTAAATATTAGAACAGAGTGAGTTTACTCATATAGGAGGTTAGGGAAATTTGTGGATATAAAAACACATTTAAAAGACTCAAATATTGTTTCTTGAGATAAGCAAAAGATATTTAGATATTGCCTCTCCTGCACTTCCAGCTTTAGGATAATCCCAGAGAAGTACACAGAGAGTCCCGCCTAGGTCCACCTTGACTTTTGACTGACAGCAAGATGACATCAGACTTTCAAGTCTTTACTGCCATGGCAACTCTAAGTCACTTTGGTCCATGCTGACCAGTTCTAATTGGATTCTGGTTGGGAGGGATTGTCCTTATATCCCTGAGTTTCAGGATCTGGTCTGAAAAGTCTTCTCTTTCAGGGTAACTTGGTTTCCTTCTATTAACATTATTTTAATGGGCCTGTATTTCCTCTGCAGATAACAGGTAGTTTGCTGAGGAATGTGTCTCACTAAGATGAGGCAGGTTCCCCTGCAGGTAAATTGCCTTTTGGAAAAGAAAGCATGTGGGGTATAAGAGTGTGCCCATTTGATAGAATTATTTTCTTATAATAGTGTTTCCAACATTTACATCTGTCTGTCCCCTAACATTGGAGTAGGCTGCCACAAGACAGAGAAAGAGAAAGGAGTGATTCACTCACTGTTAGATTGATGGGTAGGACTCTGACTTAGGAGTCCTTAGATCATGCTAAGAAGTTATTTCAGCCTATTTTCTAAGGAGCTTCTGAGGTCCTCCCTCTACCATCAGATGAGAAGTCATTAAAGGAGATTAAAGTGGAGATGGAATGAGAGTGAGTGTGGAGCGGTGGCTTGTCCAAGCCTTAACGAGCAAGCGGTTGCGAGGAGAGAGTGTGAGAAGAGTGTGGGAGGGTGCCAGACAGGGCAGAGCAGGGGCTTAGTCAACTGCGGCTGAAAGAAAGTGTACAGCAATTTAATTGTGTTCTAGTCTTTAGAGGCCTCATTTTTGAATAGTATTTGAAGTAGCCCTAAATTCTTGTTTACTAAGAACAAAGAACAACGAACCACGTTTCAAACCGCCAGATGAACTGACCCTTAGCAAATAAATAGCCAATCAGGAGCTGACGAGCCAATTCCTAACATTCCAACCTATATATGGTAGAAGTCCGAGACAAAGGGTACCATGGCTGATAGAAATTATCATATATGTTAGAAGATCAACCAATCGTGTACTTTGCTTTTTTTTAATTTCCCACTTCACCATGAAACCCTATAAAAGTATCACTGTACTAGGGCTCGGGGCTCCCTCCCTCTAAATCCACTGCATTGGAGAGAGCCCAGGCTCAAGCTTGCAATAAAAAGACCTTAATGTATTTGCATCGGATTTGGCTCCTTGGTGGTCTTTGGGGAATCGAGACTTGGGCATAACAGGAGCTTCCATGTGCGATCAATTGGCTTTTCGCCATTTCTAGAGACTCTGCATTTACAGCAGAGATTAGAGAATTTGGGTGCGACTAAGAAGCTTCACTTTCTCAATTGAATGGATTGCTGTGAAAGGAAACTGAAGCATGACAGAAACTGAAGCATGAGTCACTGCAGCAAAGATTTTTTTTAAACTTTTTTTTTTTAAAGAGAAGGACAGAGACTCAATTTTTATTGAGTTTTTCACATGGCTTTCGTTGCTCTGACACTTAGTTGTGCACGTGGGTGCTGGAGTTTGAACCCATGTACTCCACCAAGGTAAGTGCCGTAACCACTGAGCCACCGCTCCAGTCCCACGCAGCAAAGCTTTTGCCCTGAGTCTTGAGTCTGGCAGCCATGTGGCTGACAGGGTCCCAATACTTTTGATAGAGAGAGTTCAAAAAATGGTGTAGAGAACTCCTGGAAGAAAAGTGATAGAGTAATTGTTCATTTTACTCACACTTCCAAAGATCTTAGGTAAATACCTGTAAATATAACACTGTGTGGCTGGGTGGGTTCTATTTTGTAAACTGGAGGAATGAAATCCATGGACACAGGGTTGAACAGAGCAAAGTAACAGGATTTAGATTAATAGAAAGGAAGCAGAATTTCCAAAGAGGGAGAGGTCCCAAGAAAGGGATCCCTTGAGGGGGCTTTCTTTGAAGAGAAAAATATGAAAAGTTGGGCAGTTTGGGCAGAGATAAGGTCTGGAGTAGAGGTATAAGGCCTGGAGTAGAGGCCTGGACATAGGGAACCTCGGGCCATTTGCCATTTTGGTGGACAGCTTTTAAGATCTCTGAGAATTTGGGAGTTGAATGTGCCATTTTTAGGCCAATGACTGTTATTGTCCTGCTTATATTGAGGCCAAGCAATGTTACAGAAGAACATCAATCTTTCAGGTTTGACTGGGTCTTGGATACCCAGGGCCTAGATATGTTTGGGAACACACCCAAGGGGGTATCTCATGGAAGCTTTGGTGGGATCTGGCCCCATGCTAGATAAAAGGGATTAAGGAGGGCCCCCAAAGACTCTGGTGGAGAGAAAGTCAGGAATCTGGAAGAGTCAGAGGGAGTCACTCACTCACCCAGTAGGTTATGGCCTGTGGTAGATGTAATGTCCAGCATTGTGAATGGTCCTAACTAGAGAGCAGAAGGAGAGAGAGAGGAGGAGGTGGAGAGAGAGGAAGAAAGAAAGACCAACCCGGTGAGGGTCAACGGAAGGCCCAGAGGAGCCACCCTTGGTGGGAATCTTGAAACATCAGTCATGGTTCAGACCATTTGCCATTTTGTTGTAGGAAGTTAATAAGATCTGTTTTTTGGATCAAAAGCTCCTGAATTCTGAATTCAGGAGAGGTGTGACGGAGGTGACAGGAGAAAACAACACATCCTCTGTTTGCTTTTTGCCATCCAGAGTGCACCTGAAAGGAGCCAGCATCCCCAACTCCAATCGCAAAGTGAGGAGGACCCCTGGGGTCAGGTGGAGTTTTTTAGCAGGGTACCTCTGCCAGAAACTTGGAGTCTGACCTCTCCAGGGAGTTGATTAGGATGACTGGTGTTGCATTCAGGAACCAAATGGAAAATGGATCTTTGATCTGGAAGTTTGGGAGAGTAGCAAAAATAAAGATAAGAATGAGGTTTCCAGGGGCTGGAGCGGTGGCTCAGCGGTTTCGGTGCTCGCCTGGCAAGCAAGAGGACCCAGGTTCAAACCCCAGCACCACGTACACAACTGAGTGTTGGAGCAACTAAGGCCCTGTGGAAAACTAAATAAAGTTGTTTCTCTCTTTCTCTGTCTCTCTCGCTGTCCCTCTCTCTTAAAAAAAAAAAAAAAAAAAAAGAATGAGGTTTCCAGAGACACCAATAAAGAGCTCAGAAAAGCTCTTGCTCCATTCTTGTAGCAATGAGGCTACAAAAATCTCACCCTGGGGAGGAGGTTGATTTCGGGTCACTTGCCAGCTGCTGTTTAGCTGTAGTGAACTTGGAGGGTGCTCTGAATCTCAAGTCTTATATGAGAGGAAGTAAAGATAGATAGATGAAGAATAAACTAGAAGTGGTGGGAAGAGAATGGGAGGGAGCCTAAGAGCCCCGCTTTCCCGTCCCAGCTTTTTGGCACCATTTATGTAAGAAAAGAGATGAAAAATGAAGGAAATAAAAGAGAGGACGGTAGCAGCTCAACAGTAACTCAGGTTTATCCCAGAGAAACCTGTGGCGGGGGTGGGGGGGCAGTGGAGGCTGGGCCGCCTCTGCTGCTTATGGACTAGGGCCCCCTTCAATGAGGGGGGAGGGGCCAAGGTGCAATTTTTCTGGTTAGACTGGGTTTTTCAGTAGGGTGGCTATTAGACTGATCAGGGGATCCTCTGATAAGGGCTCTGAGGCAATAGATTCCCAAAAGGGCCAAGTCTGTAAATTTCCAAATAATGAGTAGGGGGTTTGCTACCTCCATCGTGTATGTGTTAAATAAGCGCTTTGTAAAACACTGATCTGTTCTTATCTATTAAGATAATTCCTGGTATTAGGTTTTATTGCATGGGGAAACTAAGTCTAATAGGGTTTGTACCTGTTTTAAAGTCTTTTAAATAATACCTCTACAACTGGTTAAATAAGCAATTTTTGTTTTAGGTTATTACAGCATACCTGACACCTTAATATATGTAACTAGAAATACATTTAAGAACCAAATGTTTATTCGAGCCTTGTTTAAGTGTCATATAAGTCTATAGAATGGAAATTTATGTAGGGTTACAGACAAGGTAACCAATATGCTCTCTTTTATATATTATAAAATGGCCAGTCTGCCATTTACAAACCTGGCTTATATCTGTTTGGTTTAACTACATAAATGTTTCATTGTTATATAAATGAGATGCATTTATACATCAGGTGATAAGTCTATTTCTGATCATTAACAGTTTCCTAAATGTACTTTAAAAGTTAAACCTAGGGCTGGAGCCGTGGCTCAGCGGTTATGGCGCTTGCCAGGCATGAGCAAGGATGCAGGTTCGAACCCCAGCACCACGTACACAGCAGAGTATCAGAGTAACAAAAGCCACATGAAAAACTGAATAAAGTTAATTTTCTCTTAAAAAAAAAAGTTAAACTTAGTTAACATAAGGACACCTGTGTAATTGACACTTACTGGGCTTTGTGTGTTAGAGATATTCATGTCCTCTGGGTATACAAGTCTCTTTGAATATAAAACTTAGGGCAGCACTTTACCAAGCTGATGTCTCCAAACTAAAGTTTTCTGTAGCAGTAGTCTCTTTCAGACTTATAGAAATAACAAATCTTTTTAGGATTCATTTATGCCATTTAATATTTTGTAATTGGATAAAAATAATCTGTCATTAGTGTTATATATCAAATTTTGTGTTGCTCTTTGCACTAGGATGGAAATATGAATGTATTTTTGAAGGGCAAAGGGAAAGCCTAGTTTAAGGATTGACAATGTGAAACATAAAGGCATTTTGTTACTTTTTCCACAGGGAGAGGGTTAAAAGCTCTCAGCCTTTGATTCATGTTAAAGGTTGCGATTATAAAAATCATGCTTTTTGGTTCATAATTATTATGGAAACTAAGTGTCTTTTTTCTCTTGTTTTTCATTCTGTATTTTTTTCTTGTAAAACTTAACTGTTGAGGCTGGAGCAGTAGCTCAGCAGTTACAGTGCTTGCCTTGCAAGTGTGAGAACCTGGGTTCAAACCCCAGCACCACGTACACAATGATGTGTCCGAGCAACGAAAGTCCATGAAAAACTAAATAAAATTGGCTCTTTCTCTCTCTCTCACTGTCCCTCTCTCTTTCTTTAAAAAAAAAAAAAAACAAAAAACTGTTGTCTAGTGCTTTGCAGAAGTGTAATTTTTATAACAACCTAATTTGAGATAACAAGTCATCACAGGATGTAAGGCAGGCTACCAGTATTAATATTGATCCCAACTAAATAAAAGGTGTAAATAATTATAAAATTATAGACATTAGAGCTAAAGTCCAGTACTCCTACTACAGGACTGGTGAAATTGGCCTGCTGGATATTTAATGCCAAAACCAAGAGACCAAAACTAAGAAAGTTAAAGGGCTAAGGAAAACAGTTAATATTTTTGCCCTTGCCCTGTTTGTTCAGCTCTAACTCAGGGGACAATGAGACTTCTTTACAGGCTTGGCAACTCTGTGTGACATGATCTCCTGGTCGGGGGATCAAGTGACCCTAGAGAAAAGACAGCCACCTAGTGTGCATGCTGCAAAAGGAGAAAGGTCATTGGACAGGGAGATGTCCCTGATGCTTCCAAGCAAAGCCACACTAGTTAGCGAGACCTTGATCTATCCTAACAGATGACACAACTTGTAGAAGAGCCAAGAGGCTTTTCCCAAGATTCCCAAGAATGACCCTGGTACATCTCAGCTGACTTTTACATAGGAACATGGTCAGTTTTGACCAACTTGGTCTTAAACACCTGGCAAGAGAGTGTAACCAAAGCATGGTCACACATGGACATTTAAAAAGATGTCTATCCAGTCCCTCGTACTGCTCAAGGGGACACCTGTGGCTTTATAAAAATTACATGCTCTGCCCTGCAACTGTCCTTGCAAAACATTTTAGGAGTCCAGAAGCTAAATGGGGAGTGGTACCTAGTCCTCAAGACCCTAAGGTAATTAATGAAATAGCCATTCCCCTCCACCCTTTGATGGCTAACCCTTATACTCTGTCACTTGAGATCCCAGCAATTGCTACTTAGTTAACAGTATTAGATGCCTCTTTTTCTGTATATCACTAGACTCTCAATCACAATACTTGTTTGTTTTTGAGGAGCCAAATAGTGGATCTCCATTAACTTGGTTCCTCCTCTTTGGCTGAATGTTGACTTCATTCTGATGTTAATTTTGTTAATATCTTAGTTCAGGTGATTCATTCCAAGTTAAAATCTGTTGAACTCCTGATGGTGATGAAGATGGAGCCACCCATGAGCACTCCAGATGGCCCTTATGTTGGACCCCTTAATTGCCCCAAACATTCTTAGAAGGAAATCAAACTGCTTGCCCCACTTTGCCCCTTCTTAGCCTGAAGCAGCTAAAGAATGGTCATTTCCCAATTTCCCCTTTTTACAGCTGCAAAATTTCCTGAATTAGAGGTGGGAATAAGACAGGGGAAAAGTTACGCAGTTGGTGTAGGTAGAATGATGGGGGTTGATCAGGAGGAAATTGGCTGCTAGTCATTTTTTCTAAGAGGGCCAAGAGCATCTTCTGCTGTTACAACACCCCTGTGCTACCAAGGCCCTCTGCTAACAAAGGTGTTCCAGACTTGGGCATCTCTTTTGCTGATAAAAGTGTTCATGGGCTCAGGAGAAAAGACTAACTCAGACTAGAACTTTTGCACCATGCTCCCAGGCATACGGAAGGGAAAGCAATGAATAATCACAGGGGGAGAGTCTTGAAAGACTATAAGAGAGATGAGCTGGACCCCCTCTTTGAGTTCTTGGCTCTGAGACTTCCTTCTCCTCAAGAAGTCTTTTCTTTCTATCCTTTCTTAATTAAACTCCAGTTGCCTGGAGGTCCCTTGGTTTCATTTTTTTACTCTGAGAGGACATGAACCCAACATCCACAAAACTGGCATCGTATGTACATGTGAATTATATATTGTGTTCAACATGGTACCAAATTAGCTAATAAATGAGCACTCATAAATTAAATTTTTTTAAAGATAGAGGGACAGTGAGTGAGAGAGAGAGAGCGAGAGAGAGAGAGAGAGAGAGGATGAATCCATTTTATTTAGTTTTCCAGTTGGCCTTTGTTGCTCTGACACTTTGTTGTGTATGTGGTGCTGGGGTTTGAACTCATGTACTCATGCATGCCAGCAAGCGCTGTAACCACCGAGCCACTGTTCCAGCCCCATAAATTAAATTTTTAAAAAGTGGATCCAAATGACTTAGTTCACATGACTTAAACATTTAGAAACAGGTTCAATTTAAATTGGCTAAACATAAGAGCAGAGGTGTATCTAAAATTACTAGCCCACATATTTTTACAGGTGGTCAACCAATAGTGTGTTGGTCTGTATAAATGTTGAAAGTGTAAGGTCCAATGCTTCTAGGACTTTTCTTCAACAGGGGAAAAATGGCTTGTGCTGTTTATTTACACTCTTCTGATATCTTGATTTTATGAGTAACCTAAAGTTAACTGTTAAATATAAGTAAATTAGATTCAACAGCAGTAGGATTAATCTTCATAAATATGTTTGTTAAAGGAGATATCTGATTGATTTACAAAATTAAAGTACTAAAATGTCAATAGCTAATATAAATTAAAGTACTCTTGGCTTGAATTCTATAAGGTGACATTTGGTCTGGGCCATTCTTCCTCAGAATACAAAGGGGCTGGTTTCCATATCGAAGTTTCAGACAAATGCAGATCCTATCTGCATTATTTTCCTATTGTTGCTATAAAGAAAATATTATGCACATGTAGTGGCTAAAAGCAGCATAGAAACTCTCTTCTACTTTTAGACTTCATAAATCCAAAATGAGTCTCTAAGGGGCTGTTATCAGGGTATCAGCTGGACTGATTCATCTGGAGACTCCAGGAGACAATCCATTTTCTTGTCTTCTTCAGCTTCTAAAGGCTGCCTGTGTCCCTTCAATTGCATTCCTTCCTCTGTCTTCCTGGATCTTCAATCCAAATTCTGCTTGAATCACTCCAGAGCCAGCACACCTTCCTCCCTCCTGTAGATAGAAGAGTATTATAGACCCTTAGTATGTTTTGATAAGATATGTTTGAGAACGTGTGGGGCTTGCTGTTCTTCATGACAGGGCCACTGTTAATTCAAAGTCATGCAGGGTACCAGATGGGCTCCAGAAGTGTCTCTGGTTAGGTAGTACTACCTGATCAGGTGGTGCAGCTAGTTCTACATGCATTCAGACAAGACTGTTGGCTGCGCTCAGGGTCAGATGGCTCCTTGGGATGCTCTCCATAGTTGGGCAGGATTGCTAGCTGGGCTGCATAAACAGTGCTTAATGGTCAGTCTGCAAGTTTGTAAACAGGAGAGTATTATAGACCCTTAGAAAATACCACCCTAGAAGTTACACTAAATGAGTTACATCTGGGAGACAAAGAGGTTAAGGAAACTTTGTAGGACATCCAAGCACCCATGGGAATGTCATTCTAATTTCAGATCCATTTTCACTGGGAAAGATCCTTTTCTATATGGGAACATTGTGGACACTTAAAAACAGGTACCCACATGGACTTTTGGGTTTTTTGGAGAGAGACTATCTGCTGGCCAGAAAAGTCCAGAGTCCAGGAGGGAGTGGGAGAGTTGCTACTTTGCTTCACAGAAGACCCTGCCTTCACTTTCTGGGCGAGATCCCTTTTATATTGATTACTCCATCACGTCTCCAAGGAAATGGTGTAAATGAAGCAAAAGCATGAAAGCAGCACCTCCATGCTTGTGTTGTTAGAGTCTGCCCTGGTTTGGTTACCCTACTGAACTCTCGCTGTTGCAAGGGGCATAAGGCAGGCCCCTCATGTACTGTGTAAACTTTCATGGAAGGAATATGATAAATATGTGGGCAAGTTCTTTCTAAATGGAAAAGTATTCCATGTTCAGAAATATTATCAATTAGTTCATCAGTTTAGTTCTTCAGTTAGTTACTGAAAGAGAATGTAGAATGACTACATCTTAGAATGTAGAATGACTGTAATGATAATTATAAGAGCAAGGACCTGAGAAAGTTGTAATCACAAGGATTATTTTGCTACTTTAATATAATGTGAGTAGTAATATACAAACATTTGTATGGATATATGTTTTTGTTTCTCTTGGTTTTATATCTAGTAGAAATTTATAACATAAGGTATCTTTTGCTTTTTTTTGTATGTTTGTGGTGCTGAGGATTGAACCCAGGGCCTTCAGTGCTAGGCAAGTGCTCTACTACTGAGCCTATACCTTCAACCCTGTTTAATTTTTTAAGTCTGACAAATAGGTTTTCAATGTAATTATATAATTTTATTTTCTTACTAGATGTTTATGAGGATTACAATTGCACAGCTTCACCATATCCTAATAAATATGTTATCCTAATAAATACATCATGGTTTTATGTTGTGGTTTTTTCATTAATGGTTAATAATATTGAGTATATTTTCATATACTTATATACACACGTCTATATGCTGCCTAAATCTTTACTACCGAAGAGCCTGTCAAATATTTTACATATCTATTTTTAATGTGGTATTTGAAAAAAAAAACAAAAACAAAACTTTTTCTACTTGAAATAATGGTTACTTGAGCTTGACCTAGGCCTTTCTTCCTAAAAATTACATAGGTGTGTTTGGAGAATTTTGTATTTAGAAACATTATAGTAGTAAGAATAAGATGGTTACCTTTTATTCATCATCTGGATTGCATAGTTACCATATTTCTATCATCTATCTCTCTGTTCATTTCCTTGCTCCCAAAAGCAAATCCTCCCATCTCTCCCCTGCAAAACAGTAACTCCCAAACAAATTCCAGACAACTTCTCGTTTCACCCCTATTTACTCCAGGAAGCATTTTCTTTAAAAGTGAATATTTTCTTACAGTAATTCAGGAAGCTTCCGTTCAAGAAAATAAATAGTAGTCTTTGGTATTGTTTAATGTCTGGTGCATTACTACATTTCAACGACTGTTTCCAGTCTGTTCTTTCTTAGTTATTTATAGAATCAGGATTCTATTAGGGTCCTCTCAGTTCCCATCTGTCCTTCCTCCCCTAGACCACGTTTCCTTTCAAAGGTGGCTCAGGTCCAGGGAATATGCTGCTCTCAGGAATTGACTGTTTGCTATCTTGAGGAATCACTTAATTTGCTTCTCCATTTCTGATATTTCCTTTATGTGGGAATTAGTTCTAAAGCCACATTTGCTTTCTATTTTCTAATAATAATTTCAATTGCAAGAGACTTTATTTGCTTATTATTTACTCAAATACTGTTTATTACTCATTCGAGGCCACATTCTTGCCCCTGGAAGAGCTAAGAACAGATGTTAGAATGCTTCCCTCATCTGCAAAGAAAACTGGTTCAGATCAGGTTGTCTTCTGTGTCATAAGGATTCAGGGGACTGAGGACACAGCTGATTGTGTGTCAAATGTTGAGTGTGTGCTAATTGGAGGGGAGTATTGCATAAAGATTAATTAAAATTACTAGTTTAGAAGGGCACTTCTTGAGTTCTCTCTAAGAAAACATTTCTGAGATTCCTGTGATAAGATAAAAGAGCACAGAATTGACAGGGGGAAGCAGGCAAGGACAGGAAGATAAAGAATGAGAGGAGACTGATTTTGGAGGAAGGAAGTCTCCTTGAAAGAGGAGTCCTTACGTTGGGCTGGGTAAAATTCTACCTGTAATTTCAGGCTAATCAGACACTGCCACAATTTTGAGTTAACTCAGACCTGGAGATAATTGGGTAAAACCACCCCTAGCACCAAGGTCTGAGCAAGACCTTTCAGGATAGGCCAAGTTGAAAACATATTGTCTATTGAGATGCAAACTGATCTGCATCATCAGTTCAGTCCTAACTAATGCAAATTAGTCCTAATGAATGTATTAATGAGTTATAAACATCTTATAAGCATCCTAAGTTTTCAGGTTGGATTTCTCTTAACATTTAGAAAAAAAAAAAGCCTATCCGAAGGTTGTAAATTAAGCGTTAATGTGAATACTGATTTGGTCGGCTGATAGTTTTGTCTGCCTGTGAGTAAAAACTGAACTGTTTTTTTTGAGTTATTGTATATTTGTCTCCTATACAGCAGTCTGATACCTCAGGTTGTCCTCTTTGTTTGCTTGGTATACAGAAATTGTTTTCATCTTCTCTGTGAGATAAAAATATTTATAGAAGGGGTTGGTGATTTAGCTCAGTGGCAGAGTGCTTGCCTAGCATGCGCAAGGCCCCGAGTTCGGTCCTCAGTCCCGAAAAAAAAATTCATAGAAGATGGAAAGGAAATGGGAATATGGAAGTGAGGCAGAGAAAAGTTAGGCAGTGTAGGCAGAACAATGTGGGTGGATAAGGAGAAAATTAACTGATGGTCATCTTTCCTGAGAGGGCAAAGACATCCCCCAATGCTAATAAGGGTTTGACAAGATGGGCCCAGATGCAGACACTCCCTGCTGCTAAGGAAGGAACCACATTCTTTCTATTGGTGCCTAAGGCATGGACCAAAGACTGGACCAAAATTCCCTGGACCTGTGCTAGGTACAGGCACAGGGAAGCAGTGACCAATCGAGGAGAGGACGTCATATAAAAAATGCAAACCTCACTGCCTCATCGGCTCTGTCCCCTTCCCCAACCCTGGGGGAAGTCTTCTCTTTTCCCTATGCTTTACTTTCTATAAAATAAAATCCATCTACTATGCTTGCCTTGGTATCGCTCAGTTTCATTCTTCGACTTAGAGAGGACAGGAACCTGACATCTACATCACCCACATCAGAAGTAGGGGTTTCATATGCTCCATTGAGTCGTTGAAATGGAGCCCTGGGGAATCTGGGAAAGTTGCACTCTCTATTCATATCTGAAAACTTTCCTGGCCTCTGTGGGGAAGCTAGGAAAGGATCAGATTTTCCAAAGGGCAAATTTTTCAGAGATGTAGGAGCATGTGTCTGTGTGTCTGTGCACATGTGTGCATGCACATGTAAAAAATTTGAGGGTTGACTTCCTCTAGAGGAGTCATCTCATTCTAGTGCTATATATATTTTGACCTCAGTGTAGTAACAACCAAGCTTAGGTCAATGAGGCTTATCTGATGCAGAAGATTTTTAAAGGCAAGAATACTTTTGCACCCCTGCTATCCCATGTGATAATCTAATGTGGAACTGAGAGTGTGGAGCCCCAGCATGAGGCAAAGGTGTTCAGAGATGCAGGAATCATGTGGAATTTCAGTCCAATCCATCCTCACTGCTTCATTCCTCCTATCATTTCTTTCTCCATTCCCCAGCCCTTATTATTTTCATTTGAGGAGAGCAGGAATAGCACCAGAAACAGCTGTGAGTGCAGTGGTGGTCCTGGAAAGGGAAGAGTAGGGAACCTGTCCTCCCCCAGGTGCTTATATGCTGGTCTTGCAATTCCATATTCTTCCCTTTTTTCATTTCTTCTCTTTGCCCTTCTTCTCTCCCTCTACATCAGGCATAGAGGTAGTCCCAGAAGCCAGGTCATGCACATGCCTCCTGCTCCTCCCCAGTGATGACCTCCACTGCTGCTCACTTCTCATAGATGAGTGTGGTATCTTGGGGCTCTTCTCAGATCAGATATCCATATGTTCTATGTTTTGGGTCAGCTCTTCCTTGTGTGATAGCTGACAAAGCAAGATGTCTTAAGGCAAGAAGTCAGGGGGTGAGTACTTGAATGTGGTGCCTTCTGCACCTTGGTGAGAGTATGTTTGGGTATATATTAGTGGAAATTGGCTTACGTTGGGGCAGAGACCAAGAGAATGTGCTGTGCCTGGGGGCTTACCCACACTTTCAGGATCAGGAAATTGGGCAGGGACAAGGTGGGGTGGGGTAGATTAGGAGAAACGTCTTCCAGAATCAGACTATTTTCTGAATCCCAGCCCTTATTAAGACTGTGACCCATAAAGGAGGAATGAGGAGTCAGCCTGGAGGCTCAAGTATACATGTTCATTTTTAAGGTGATATACGTATAGCATTGGTCAATATAGTTCCACTCTACAATAGTATAAACCCAAAGTCCATCTATGGAAGACTACTTAGGTACATGATAGTACATTCACATAGGTAGAATATCAAGACTTATGAAAGAATGAAAAAAGTGAGGGGGTTGAGGAGAGTTCTTGGCATAGCGGACAACAGATGAAAAAAGACAAAGGGTGAGGTGCAGGAGGCTCCCGTTAAGAATCTTCAAGTCACTCCCACTCTTCATCACAAGTCTTCCCTGCCTTGAGCACCTGACATAATGGGTGATGGTGGTCAAAGAGCTTCCAGGGCTCTAATTTGGAAAACTCACAGTCCTGCCCGTGGCACTCATCGTTCTCATAATACATGAATTGAAAAGTGTCTTTCAGCTCATCTTTTCCTTTTTAATTTTCTCTGATCCAATGTTCCACTCATTATGTTGAAGAGGCTTGTCAAATAACATGATAAGCTGGAAATTCGAACCATGAGATTTGCATATCATGAGGGACCATCAGAAATGACTTCTATTGACTGTTGATATGTGCATGCTTCAAATAATTATCAAATGCCTGTTGCGTGCTAGATATTCAGAACAGCAAATTCTCAAAATTATTGTGCGTACAGTGTGTCCAGTTATGGATTCAGGGTAACTGTGTCAATGAGACATAGTTTCACTTCTCAGTGTTGAATGACACATTCCCTTCCTTTGTTTCCCAAATGAGATTTAGTTGGAGTCTCTAGATCACTTCCCATTTTTTCTCAAATGAAAAGAAATAAAGTGGTAAGTTTGGGAGTAGAAACACTGAAGCATCTGTGGTCTTTTCTGAGGGCAGGAGGGCCAGATCTGCTTAAATGAATCCATTATCTGTGTGCCAGAGACCAATGACAGACTGAAATGTAGGGCCCACTGGGCCAGATGCCTCATTGTTCCTATTTCACTTTCTTTTTCTTTCTTTTTTTTTTTTTAAAGAGAGAGGGACAGTGAGAGAGACAGAGAAAGAGAGAAACAACTTTATTTAGTTTTTCACATGGCCATAGTTGCTCCAACACTCAGTTGTATACGTGGTGCTGGGGTTTGAACCCGGGTCCTTGTGTTTGCCAGGCAAGTGCCGAAACCACTGAGCCACCGCTCCAGCCCCCCTATTTCACTTTCAATGTGCATGTTTGACCTGCATGGAGACCACTTCTTCTGTGAAAGAAGATCTTGAAACTAAATGTGTTTTAATTTTTTCTTGACTTACTCATGGGAAGAGAAAATCCTGCCTGCAATATTCTAAGTGAGAAAAGGTAATAAGAACGGGAAAGTGCCCATGGATCCTAATTCCTAACCTATAATAAACAGGTTGCAGTGGGTCATCTGCATGCAGGTAGCAAGTTCTACTGTCAACACCTCTCTGCTGAAATTTGTACAGGAACAACTATTGTAGCCATGTCTCATCTAAAGTGAAAAAGAAAGAACAGGTCCTATTCTGATTTTCTGTTACTCTTAGCATCAAGAACTTAAGTCTGCAGAGAGGGAATTTTTAGTGCTTTGGAATGAGAGCTTTAAACCATGAAAAGGATAGGTGTTGAATTTGAGAAGCCATTTCAATGCAAAGGTGAAAAAAATCAAATGAATTGCTCGTTTGTCTAAACAAAGCAAGAAGTAGATAGGGCTTAGCCCCATTTCCTTACCCTGAGTCCTAAAATTTAGGATGTCCATGGATTTAGTCCTGACTCTGCTCCACTTGCATCTTTTCACTCCTTTTGTTATCTCACCTAGTCTCATATTATCCAGTACTAATGATAAGCTGGGAGCTCTGTTTTCCACTTCCTACCTGTGTACCTTTTCCAAACCCCAGATTCAAATATTCCATTGTTCATGAAATATCATCCACTAATATGTCTAGGATGCTTTTTACTAGGTGAGCATGACTGAACTTGATCACAAACTCCCCTCCTCACTCCCAGCACCTTCTAGTAGCCTTCATTACAGGTGGCAGCAATGTCATCCTACCATTTGAAAAGAGATCAACCCATAATACTTTTTCTCAACTCTCCACATTGCCAATGTTGCTGCTTGATATACCATGTCTATCAAGAATTCAGTCACTTCTACCATTCCTATCCCTAACTTCTAAATCCCAACAATCATCACACATATTCATGCTGGAAATAATGACCAGTAGTTTTTCTAATTGGGAAGATAGCCTAGTACATTTGTACTCCCAACATGACTCAATCTCTTGCCTCATCTGGGGAAAAGCTAAACTCCTCAAGACTCTACCTGAGGCAACTGCTGTGCCCTGCCCATGCTCCCTCCACCACTGCCTCATCTCTCACTTTGATTTGCTGCCATCATCTCCCTACTATTCCTCTAATAGGACAAACCTGTTCCTACTTCAGTTTTTTTTTCATCTGTAGTTTCAAATACATCTAAGGCTCATCCTCTTCCCCCTTATGATATTCTCAAGTGGGACTTCTCTCACTAAACTATTTCATCCTACAGCATCCTTCTTCTTGACCCTTACCACAGTTTTCTTCTTGTTTCCCCAGTGCACTTGCCAACACTTGAGAGACAGGATATTTCCCTTTCTTTTTTTTTATTAGATGGATGTAGAGATACAATTGGGGGGGAAACATTATCAAACATTCAAGAACCATTGTATATATACTTAGTTATCCAGGGCTAATGCCATATCGTGGATGCCCAGCTTGGGTTCCCCCTGTTGCTTTTTCCCCCAGAAGAACTCCTGAGTTAAATGGATACTTCATGGAGGACAGAGATCTCCTTCTGAGATGATTCCCCCATATTCCCACCCTCCAGTCTCCTAGGAGTTCTTCCTACACCCTTACCCAACCCCCTCCCTACGCCTCCAAGTATCCTAGGGAGTCATCTCCCTGTTGCGTTGAGAATCATACAATTTGAAGTTATTATTAGTTTAGACGTCTAATATACTGCTTCCCCATGTATTCTAGCTTCCACAGATGAGAGAAACAATTTGGCCCTTTAGCCTCTGAGATTGGGATACTTCACTGAGCATAATTCTTTCCATCTCCATCCATTTGATATCAAAAGCCATAATATGGTCTTCTCTAATGGCCAAGTAGTATTCCATTGTGTATATGTACCAAAGTTTTTGTATCCACTCGTTGAGTGAGGGGCATCTGGGTTGGTTCCATAATCTAGCCATAGTAAATTGAGCTACTATAAACATCGATGAAGCCACATCACTATAATATGCTGATTCTAACTCTTTTGGGAAAATACCCAGAAGTGGGGTAGCTGGGTCATAAGGTGGTTCCATCCTTAATTTTTTGAGGATTCTCCAGACTGCTTTCCATAGGGGCTGAACCAGTTTGCAGTCCCACCAGCAGTGTAACAGTGTGCCTCTTTTCCCACAGCCCCTCCAGCATCTGTTAATGTTAGAATTTTTCATTTTTGCCAAGCTAACAGAAGTGAGGCGGTATCTCATTGAAGTTTTTTTTATTTTTTATTATTATTTTTTATTTTTGAACAACCTTACAAGATTTTAACAAAATAAAATGTGTATATACTCTGGATATTGCAATTACCCCCAGGAGTGCCCCCACCCCAATTACCCTCCCTTATCCCACCCTTCCCCTTCCCACAATATCTCTAAAAAAAGTATAAGGTTGTAAAGCATTACATCTTATCTGGATTTAACACATGACCAACTTTCTCATTATCCAGGGTCTAGTCCCTACCTCCACAGATGAGTGGAGACATTCGACCCTTTGATCTCTGGGTTAAGCTGATTTTAATCATCACGATCTCTTCCATAGCCATTTACCTTCGAAGGCTGCAATATCATTGTTTCTAATTGCTGTGTAATATTCCATGGTATAAATGTACCACAGTTTTTGGATCCATTCTTCCAGTGAGGGATATCTGGGTTGTTCCATAGCCTAGCAATAGTAAATTGTGCTGCTGTGAACATCGATATTGCTGTGTCACTATAATGTGCTGATTC
>PVKS010026037.1:17798-29223 GCA_004027875.1 Aplodontia rufa | reverse complement strand
TTTTTTTTTTTTTTTTTTTTTTTTTTGGTTAATGCTCTTCACTTTTTCTTTGGGGGTCAAAGAATTAGCAGGAGGCAATGCCTGCCCGTTCCGGGAAAATCGTCCTACTGTGGGAATCCACGTGCCGACGCGCAGCCTGAGCTGACTCTCGGGAGCTTCACGGGGTCAGTGTCGCTGGGATAACCACCATCTTCTCCCGTTCTTCTCTTGATACATCTCACATCTGTCATATTCTTTCATTTTTCCATTTCTTAATGAAGTTCTTCTGAAACCATTCCAAAATCATTACAAAAATACATGTAGGTTTTACATAATCCAGGACTTCATTCATAAGTAATTATATTTAAATACCACTCAATCATCCTTAATAATTATTACTTTGGGTGCTGGAGCAGTGGCTCAGTGGTTACAGTGCCTGCCCAGCATGAGCAAGTACATGGGTTCAAACCCCAGCACCCACTTACATAACTAAGCATCAGAGCAATGAGAGCCATGTGAAAAACTCAATAAAAATTGATTCTCTCTCTATCTCTCTCTCTCTCACTGTCCTTCTCTCTTTAAAAAAATAATAATTATCATTATTTTCAAAGAAGTCCAACTTTCAGAATGGCAGCCGACTTCTATAAATCTGAAAAAATTCATATATTATTTTATTCAAGAATTATTTCCTGACTAGCCAAGGAGAGGTTGAACAGGGCAATCACCCCATCACCAGTGATCCTGAGACTCCCCTGAGTAAAACTTCATGCTGCAGGATTGGGAGGCAGTATCCAACGGTAGGACAAGGCTCTTTGTGTGTGGGATCATTACCCCCCACCTAATTTTTTAACTCTAAAGGAAAAGAGCTTTTCATTAACAAATGTAAACAATGAATTGTCCATATCTACTCAATTGGGTCCACCGCCAGGGGATGGAGAGCAATCCCAGAGGGGAGAAAACAGGGCACAGGTATTCTAACTTGGTTGCAGCGGGGAACATCTTCTCAGCCATGCTCACAGTTTGTAACAGCGGATTCTCAAGTTCTGGAAATGATTTAATTGCTCGCAATAGTGAACCTACAACTGTTAGTGCAACACAGCTGGCTGGCTCCACCCACCATTTTGAGGTTTCCCTGAGGACGGAGCTGATCACTCACTTGGCAAAAGTGAAATCAGACCCATCATTTACACACAGACTAGGGACCTCAATCTCCATGAACAGGGAAGCAGATCGAAGCACTCTGTGCCCTGGATGTCTGTCCAGGGGGCTGTGTGGGAATTGGGGACCTCTTCTCCAGCTTGTGGAATGTAGAAGTGGTGATCTGCCTGCCCTCCTACATGCCCAAACAGGAGGAGTCTGTGAACAGAATTTGGCTCAGTAGGGCATATTTTTCCCAAGGAGGCCATTTGCTCCAGTCTCTCCAAAAGCTGCCTGTAATTTTTTAATAAGGCAGGGTCTGACATCAGCCTCAGGAATCTTTGAACAAAAGAGGCAGCCTGGGCTCTCCTTTAGCCTCTGAGTTTTGTGCTTTGCCAAGGCTCCATAGGTCCTAAGCTCTTCAGGTGGGATGCCCCCTAGTGGTTGCAATTCAGAATCACATAAACACTGGCCCAGTTAGCCTGGACCCTCCTTCACACAGTCCCCTGCTGGGACTGTGACAACCCCACAGAGCAACTCCTGGGGCCTCTGAAGATCACAAGACATCCAGTGTGGGTCATCAGTGATCCCGGAGAAGCAAGCTTCAAACTGGCCACTTTTCTTGAAAGTCAGAGTCCCACACATCTACACTAGGTTCTACTAGACTTCCTACAGCTCCTGGGTCCCCGGCTTAAGAAGATCAGGAGTTTGGTCAGGCAGAAAATAATCTGCCCAGAAGTGCATCTCAGGTGGTGATGAACTCTATTTTCACAAGAAGCAGGAGAGGGCAGTGTCTTCTACCCATCTGCAACATAAAATTTTGAGGAAATTTTTGAGGGAAAACCCAATGTCACTAGAGGTTACCAAGCTTCATCTCCATCCGACAAGCTCAACTGAGAAGAGACCCCAGTTAGATGGCAGATATGAACACATCCCCCATGGTACACATTGACCTAGGAGGCAAAAAAATCAGAACTTTCCCAGCTAGTTTTTTTTTTTTTAATGTGGATCCTGCTGCTGTCAAGTATTTTTAAATTGTTTAATTTTCACCTTTTTATTTTTTAATCCTTTTTTGCTTTATTGTTATTAGTGAATTTGGTGTTCGTTGATGTACATTTTTTGTGTGTTTGTATGTATTGGTGATTGATTTCTACTGTCATTGTGTCTTCTCAAACTCAACTGCTGTCTCCACAGCATTGGGGTCTGACCAGGAAAACACTTCATGATAGCAAACTAGCCCTCAGTCTCCTTTGGTTTAAGAGAACCACAGCCCAAACTAACCTCTTCTTCCCCTGTACTCTGGCAATTCCTAAAGTATATATCGTTCTCTCTCACCCTCACCCAAACTCTTTACCCCACCCACATCTCATTTTTTGTCTTCCTTTTTCCTAATTGAATGAACTACACCACCCTAAAACCTTGTTCCTCTTTATTCTAAGCCAGAAGTTCTAGTTTACCTCTCCACCTCACCTCCTTTCTAATCATTTCTTCTCTCCACTTACAGAAGCCCTGCTAACTGAAGAAAGGGGCATTCTTCAAAATGGGTATTTGCCTGCTATCATAATATATCATGAGACATCTCATCAAAGAAAACTGCTCCTATAGGTCCTAACCATCATCATAACTTTTTTAGTTGAAACTGTATAGTTTATGCACCTACAGGTTCTCAATTCCTCACAGCTATAGATCTGAACTGCCCAAATAGCGCCAAATAGTGCAAAGCCATAAGAAGCTCCAAGTATACAAGAATAATACGGTCGGTCTTCAAGACACACCCCCTGTTTCTGAAAATGAGGAAAAGGAGAAATAACTGCTTGCCTCAACCTCACAGCTCCACACCCAAGGACTCTAAGGTTGGAGCTCTAGATGAAAACCTAAGAAATTGTATCAACATTATGATTAGTAACTCAATCAAAGAGTTGAAAGAAGAATTAAGGAAATATCAGAGATCAATTTCAAGTGATGAGAGACAACTTTTAGAAGGAAATAAGGGAACAATTGATTGAGATGGAAATTCAGCTGTATAAAGAAATAGATACCCTGAAAAGAGATGTAGCACAGCTATCAGAATTGAAAAACACTGTCAACCAAAACAAATCTTCACTGGAAGATACTAACACCAGAGTAAACTCCACCGAAAACAAACTTCAGGTCTTGAAGAACGTACATCAGATAACGAAGATAGGCTAAGCAATGTCGAGTTCAAGGAGAATAGACAAGAGAAAATTTTAAAATAAATGACCAGAACATACAAATAATATTTGCTGAGATGAGGAGAAATAATGTGAGAGTCATTGGACTGAAAGAAAACTGAACAGCAAACAAGGGGTGTTAAGAATCTTCTAAGCAAAATTATAAAGGAGAACTTCCCTTTCATTAGAATTGACCTAGAATACCACATCCAAGATGCTTATAGAACACCAAACAGGCCTAATCAAATGAGAAATCCACCAAGATATATCATATACAAAATGAATAACAGAGAAATTAAACAGAGACTTCTAAAAGCAGGTAGAGAAAAGCCCCAAATCACATTCAGAGGCAAACCAACTAGGATCACTATGGATTTTTCAGATGAAGGCCAGAAAAGCTTGGAACAATATTTTTCAAGCATTGAAAGATAACAATTTCAACCAAAAATAGTATACCTGGCAAAACTCAGCTTTAAATGTGATGGAGAAATTAAGTACTTCAAAGATAAACTCAAGTTAGAAAGATGCATGACACAAATCCTGCACTACAGAATTTCTCAAGGACATTTTTCACTCAGAATAAAATGCTAATAATACCCTAAACCCTTAAACAAGGGCAAGACAATAACCACATTACACAAAAAAAGAGTCCCAAGATGATACAAAACTCTGTAATAGTCACAAAGTTTGAGACTCAGTTTCCCATATCTATTCTAACTCTGAATGTGAATGGTCTCAATGCCCCAATTAAAAGACACAGATTGGCTCACTGGAAAAAAAAAAATCCAACAATATGTTGTCTACAGAATATATTGAGTATTAGCCCTCAAAACTAGATACATACTGAAAGTGAAAGGTTAGCAAAATGTCTACCAGGCCTCAGCCCAACAAAGCAAGCTGAGGTGGCAATGCTGATAAAATTAATTTCCATCTGAAACTAGTCAGAAAGGACAAAGAGGGAAACTTTATCATACTAAAAGGGACAGTTCATCAAGAATATATAATGATAATTAACATTTATGCCTCCATTACAACCCCCCAAATATATGGAAAAAATACTTAAGGACATTAAACCCCTCATTGATCTCAACACAATAATAATGGGGGATTTCAACACACCACTATCAACCCTAGGCAGATCATAAAAACAAAAAAATCAGTGAAGACATTTTCAATCTGAACAACTTTATTAATCAATCAGACTTAACAGACATCTACAGAGTATTCCATCCTACGTCAGCTGAATTTACCTTCTTCTCAGCAGCTCAGGATCCTTTTCTAAAATAGACCAGGTCCTAGTTCATCGAGGTAACCTTAAAAAATACAAAAAGTTGATATAGTACAGTGTATCCTGTCAGACCACAATGTTATGATCTTAGCAATCAACAATAAGAGAAACAACAGAAATTACTCAAATACTTGGAAACTGAATAATTCCCTCTTAAACGAAGGATGGGTAAAAGAAGCAATGAGAGCAGAAATCAAGAAATTCTTAGAAATGAATGAGAATGAGGAACCAACATACCAAAATCTCTGGGATACTATGAAGACATTTTTAAGAGGTAATTTATAGCACTGAGTGCATACATCAAAAATCTAGAAAGAGCCCATATAAATAGTCTTATGGTACAACTCAAAAACCTGCAGAAAGAGGAACAATCCAATCCCAAAGCTAAAATCAGAGCTGAAATCAATGAAATTGAGAACAACAAAAAAAATACAAATCATCTACAAAACAAAGAGTTGGTTCTTTTAAAAAATAAACAAGATCAATAGACCTCTTGCCAACCGCACCAAAAGGAAAAATGAAATGAAGCAAATCAACAAAATCAATGATGAAAATGGAGATATCACCATAGACTCAACCAAAATCGAGAAGATTATCACAACCTATTTTGAAAATTTATATTCCTTGAAGTTTGATAATCTGGAGGATATGGACAGATACTAGGCCACATACAACATCCCCATATTAACACAGGAGGACATTGAAAATCTAAACCAACCTTTCTCAGGTAGTGAAATTGAAGAAGCAATCAAATCTCTTCCAACAAACAAAAGTCCAGGACCAAATGGATATATGGCAGAATTTGACCAAATTTTCACAGAAGAGTTAACATTGATCCTCTATAAGCTCTTCCATGAAACTGATAGGGTGGGTGCACTTTCAAACACTTTTTATGATGCAAATATTACACTGATACCAAAATCCAACAAAGACACATCAAGAAAAGAAAACTACAGTCCAATTTCCTGATGAACATTGATGCAAAAATCCTTAATAAAATTCTAGCTAATCAGATCTAAAAGTACATTAAAAAGATAATATATCATGATCAAGTGAGCTTCGTTCCAGGAAGATAGGGCTGATTCAACAATATGCAAATCAATAAATGTAATTCATCACTTAAATAGAATTAAAAATAAAAATCATATAATCATCTCAATCAACGCAGAAAAGGCTTTTGATAAAATTCAACACCACTTTCTGCTCAAAACTCTGGAGAAGATAGGGATCAAGGGAGAATACTTTAACTATGTAAGACTCATTTATGACAGACATGTAGTCAACATTATGCTCAATGGAGGAAGACTGAAAGCATTTCCACTGAATTCAGGAAAAAGACAAGACTGTCCACTTTTAACACTCTTATTCAATATAGCCCTTGAAACCCTTGCAAGAGTTATCAGGAAAGATAAAGAAATCAAAAGAATTCCTATAGGAAAAGAGGAAGTTAAGTTGTCTCTGTTTGCTGATGATATGATTCTGTACCTATAGGGCCCATAAGCTTGACCAGAAAATTTCTAGAGCTTATAGGAGATTTCAGCAAAGTGGCTGGCTATAAGATCAACACCAATAAATCACTATCATTCCTTTACTCCAGGAACAAGTCTGCAGAAGAATAAATCAGGAAATCTCTCTCATTCACCATCTCCTCCAAAAAAATAAAATATTCGAGCATTAATCTTACAAAGGATATTAAGGACCTCTACAATGAAAACTATCAAACACTAAAAAAAGAAATTGCAGAAGACCTGAGTAGATGGAAAAACATTCTATGCTCATGGTTAGGCAGAATTAATATAATCACAATGATCATTCCACCCAAAGCCCTATACAGATTTAATGTAATCCCCATCAAGATACCAATGCCATTCTTCACGGATATAGAAAAAGCAATTCTCAAGTTTGTATGGAATAACAGAAGACCCAGAATAGCCAAAACATTACTCTGCAGGAAGGAAGAAGTAGGGGGTATCACAAACCCTGACCTGAATTTATACTACATGGCCATATTTAAATAAAATAGCATGGTATGGGTATCAAAACAGAACTGAAAACCAATAGGATAGAATAAAGGATTCTGCAATGAATCCTATACCTTTAACTATTTGATCATTGATAAAGGGGGTAAAATCATAGTGTGGAAGAAATATAGCCTGTTCAACAAATGGTGTTGGAAAAATTGGACAGCCATGTGTATACAACTGAAGTTGAATCCTTACCTTTTTCCCTACAAAAAATTAAATCAAATAGTTCAAAGATCTAGATATTAAGCCAGCAACTTTAAATTTACTTGGAAAAGAAGTAGGGTCAACACTATAGGACATAGGAGTCACCAGTGGCTTCTTCAACAAAACTCCCACGGCTCAAGCAATAAAGTCAAGAATAAATGAATGGGATACAATCACACTAAAAAGTTTTTGCATAGCTAAAGATCTAGTCAAGAGTATCAAGATAGAACCTACAGAATGGGAGAAAACCTTTTCCTGCTACACCTCAGACAGAGGGATAATATCCAGAATATACAAAGAACTAAAACAACTAAATAACAAACTCACAAAAAATTCAATCAATAAATGGGCTATGGATCTAAAAAGAAGTTTCTCACCAGAGGAAGTCCAGAAAGCCCATAAATACATGAGAAAAGGCTCCACATCATTAGCAATAAGAGAAATGCAAATCAAAACTTCACTGCGATTCTACCTCACTGCTGTTACAGTGGCAAAAATGAAGAATATGAATAACGACAGATGCTGGAGAGGCTGTGGGAAAAGAGGAACAGTGTCATGTTGCTAGTGGGATTGCAAAATGTTTCAGCCACTATGGAAAGCAGTGTGGAGGCTCCTTACAAAATTAGGACTGGAACCACCTTATGGTCCAACTATCTCACTTCTGGGTATTTTCCCAAAAGAGTTAGAATGAGCATGTTATAGAGATATGGCTTCATCAATGTTTATAGCAGCTTAATTTACTGTAGTTAGACTATGGAACCAATCTAGATGTCCCTCTCTGGATGAGTGGATTAAAAAAACTTTGGTACATATATACAGCGGAATAGTACTTGGCCATTAGAGAAAACAATATGACTTTTGCAGCCAAATGGATGGAGATGGAAGATATTATGCTAAGTGAAGTATCCCAAACTCAGAGACTCAAGGGCCAAATGTTTTTTCTCATTTGTGGAAGCTAGATTACAACTGGAAACATTATGATAGATGGCTAAGTTAATAATAACCTCAACATGCATGAATTTTTGCACAAACATAGGGAAACTTGCCTAGAATAGCTGGAGACATAGAGTGGGGGATGGGGGCAGGATTGGAAGGATATATAGGAGACTGAAGGGAGGAAGTATGGGGGAATCAAATCAGAAGGAGATCTCCAACCTCCACGAGAAGTCCATTTAACACATGGGTTAATTTGGGGGAATCATAGACCATAGGGAACCCAAGGGGGGAAACCATGGAATGGTATCATATGGTGGGTGGCACCTGGGGCCCACGCCACACAGGCAGCTTTAAGATGGTGGCTGGTGGCTGGCCAAACAAAGTCAGCTGACCACTTGCTATTCCTGGTTCTTGTGCTTGCAACATCTGACTACCTAGGGACAACCAATAGGAGCCAGCAGCAGAGTTTTCTCCTCATAGCAACAGCCTACAGATTGGTTCACTTTTACTATTTAAGCTGTTTGACTTCCTGAATAAAGAGAGATCTCCGCAAGTAACAATCGTGTACATGTCATTATTGCTGCTTCGCTGGTCGAACGTGACAAATGGTGGCCCGTACGGGGAAAGTGAAAACCAATTGTAAGTATTAATGGTAAACTGAAATTTAACTAGCAGACCCTGTTTGAACAGGAATAGGGACTAATGGAAGAGTCTCCCTGAGGGACTAATGGAAGAGTCTCCGCTGAGGGACTAAGCAAGTGGCTGCAAGACAGCATCGGACGTCCTTTAGTAGACGAATTTGTGTCAAGTCGTAAGTCTTTGTGTGTTTGTGGTATTGTTGTGTATTTGGTTTCTGTGTGTTTTTGTGATAGCTATCTTGGAAGGGCTTAAGGTTAACAATGGGATCAGAAATATCACGGATCAGAATGGAACGGCCTCTTAAGGAACTGTTAAAAAAGAATGGAACGCCTCTGAAAGTGGCCACCGCCTGAGTGTTCCTCAAAAATGTGGAGAAATGCTGCCCCTGGTTCTTAGAAGAGGGGCTCCTGAATATCCCTCAATGGGAGCATTTGGGAGAGGAGTTATGTAAGAACAATGAAAAGAATCCTATCCCCGTAGGGATTTTGCCTATATGGGCTTTAGTATGCTCCTGCTTGGATTCAAAGCGCTCCATTGAGAGGAGAGACTGGGAGGGCCAGTTCTCAAACAGGAGCTTGTTACAATTGTGGGCAATCCGGACATATTAAAAAGAATTGCCCTCAAGGTCCTTCCCCGGGTGTGTGCCACCGTTGCAGAAAGGGGAACCATTGGACAAATGAATGCAAATCTACTAGAGATAAGGACGGAAATCCATTGTCTCCATTGTTTCCAAAAAATGGGAGACAGGGCCCTCAGACTCAGGGCCCACAAATGTATGAGGCCATTCAGACAGTTCCTCGCACTCATTTCCCATTGACGCCCCAATCAGACAAACAAGAGGGAGTGCAGGATTGGACCTCTGTGCCTCCGCCAGAGCAATATTGACACCAGATATCGGGGTGCAACCAATTCCTACCACTGTGAGTGGTCCTCTACTGAAAGGAACGGTGGGATTGGTTTTAGGGAGAAGCTCATCTGTGCTGAAGGGCCTTATGATTACCCCTGGAGTTATTGATTCTGATTATACAGGAGAGATTAAAATACTTGCAGTGGTACCTAGAGGTGTGGCTGTGATATTTCCTGGTGACTGCATAGCAAAAAAAAAAAAAAAAAGTAAACAAAAAGGGGGAATAGGGGCACTCTTCAGATCCACTAAGGCCTAAGGAAAAACTCTCCATTGCCTTTTTTACCCTAATTTTTTTAAATCTTGACTTGGATGGACGATCTGCTGCCATCCGTCATGCTGAACCTTCTAAACACAAATGGCCTTCAGTTCTCTGGAAAGATGTTTTGTCAGGTCAATGGAATGGCCCGGATCCAGTGTTAATCTGGAGCCGAGGATCTGTTTGTGTTTTCCCACAGGACGCATCATCGCCAATTTGGGTACCTGAATGATTGATCAAGCCTGCACAACTGGAAGACAACCTTCAAGATGACGAAGAGCAACGACATGGTGATGATCCTCCTGGCACTGGGGATACTTCTCCCCCTTGTTAGTGGGGAACAGAGACAACTTTGGAATATTGTAAAAGCCTGGCCTCATCCTTTACCTCTGTCTGCTTTTTCTAGTTCTTACCCTGCCCTCTTCACTACAAACTCTTCTTTAGGACTACCTACTGTTCCTTTTATTTTGGACCTGGGACCATTTGGAGGACATACTTATAACGTGTCTCATGCCTTTTGTTTTATTATTGCTTGTATGGATATATCCTCTGTTTCTGTGACCACTGGAGGTAGGATTTCCAATCTGTTGTTCCTTGGGGAAGAAATTGGTTTGGCTTCCTGGTTTTTGATGGTTTCCTGTGTCTTATATCTGGTATCTGTGTGTGATGGATGTGTAAGCTACGTGGTAACCAGCGTAAACAATTCTACACCAAGCTTTGCTAGCCATCGATTCTGGCCACTCCCCTGAAGTATGGCAGAGCATGCTAGACTGGTAGTCAAAGATGGGTAAGCCAAGGAAGAGCACATATCAACCTAAGATAGGGTTTGAAGAAAGTATACTTCAACACCCAATGATGGGTAAGAATGTAGCTCTATCCTGGCAACCTAAGACAGGCAAGGTCTCGTCTTAAACAAAAAGGGGGAGATATGGCGGGCGGCATTCAGGGCCCACGCCACGCAGGCAGCTTTAAGATGCTGTTCCTGGTTCTTGTGCTTGCAACATCTGACCACCTAGGGACAACCAATAGGAGCTGGCAGCAGAGTTTTCTTCCTCATAGCAACAGCCTATGGATTGGTTCACTTTTACTATTTAAGCTGTTTGACTTCCTGAATAAAGAGAGATCTCCGCAAGTAACAAGAGTGTACATGTTATTATTGCCGCTTCGATGGTCTAATGTGACAGCATCAGCCGTGGCTAACTACGTGAATACACATTTGTTATTGATTGATAATGATTCCACCTCAATTCTAAGTCCATATTTAACTAATAAAAAAATATTCCCTGAGTCTGTCTTGAAATGACCATTTCTTTTTTTCTTTTAAGAAAAAGAGGGAGGGAGGGAGAGAGAGTAAAAAAGTAGAATCAATTTTGTTTCTTTATTTGGTCTTTGTTTCTCTGACACAGTTGTATATGTGGTGCTGGGGTTTGAACCCAGGGACTTATGCATGCCAGACAAGTGTTCCAAACTGAGTCACCACTCCAGCTCTGATCATTGCTTTTTTTTTTTTTATAAAGACAGAGGGACAGTGAGAGAGACAGAGAAAGAGAGAAACAACTTTATTTAGTTTTTCACATGGCCTTAGTTGCTCCAACACTCAGTTGTGTACATGGTGCTGGGGTTTGAACCCGGGTCCTCGTGCTTGCCAGGCAAGCGCTGAAACCGCTGAGCCACCGCTCCAGCCCCTGATCATTGCTTTTTTAAACTATAATAAACCATTACCTTTCATATGGTATTCATTTGATTGTGCCTTAAATTTTATATATTCATATTAGTGTAAATACAAATGTATATTATATATGTGTATGTTTGCATACATATATATGTGTGTGTATATATATATATATATATATATATATATAT
>PVKS010026037.1:0-17698 GCA_004027875.1 Aplodontia rufa | reverse complement strand
ACAAATGTTGTCTTTAACTAGCTTTGAAATCATGACTTAAGACTCTCAATTGTACTTTATAGGCCATTGCTAAGATCCTATCCAAATACTTGGTTTATCAAGCTCTGTTATAGCTAGGTTATTATACAATACAATCTAGCTACCAGTTCCTCCACTTCAAAGTCAGGGATGACTCTCTCTTCCTGAAGCCTGGAATTATATAAATTGGTATTATTCCTTTTAAGTAACTATATTTATGAAGAAACCTGGAAGTTTAGATCATGAAACCTTGAAGGTTATCTATTTCTCTGTTTATGGTATACTCAAATTATAGATGAAGTTCCTAAAAAATAAATATATAACATTTATAATCATCCATTATCTCCCTATAATATGACCATAAACTTTTAAGCCATAAAACTTGGAATGGCTCTTATGTACATTAAACTTACTGGCTTCTGCATTAACTTAATGTCTTTTTGTATTTGCCCTTTATATGCTTTATTACAAGATTATTAAGATGTATAAAAATTATCTTACTAAATAGATATGTTGAAATTTTATACTTTGACAACTCTATAATGGTTATGCAAATGTGACTCTGTGTAAAGAGAAAGTCTTATTCTCATTCAGCTCAGAAGCCTCATGTCATACATTTTCCTAAATAATTTTCTATTTCCTATTTTCTCATAATTGTAATTATTTTAAATCAGCTATGTTAGATTATACTCTTCCTTTCCTTCTGTAACCAATGGCTTGTGGTTTATGTATAAAATAAGATAGTGCTTTACAGAGTTGAACGGTTTGATTATCACCATAATGCTGAATGCAGTATAGCTTCCTGTATTGGTCAACTCAAGCTGTTTTCACAGAATACAATAGAGTGAATGATTTAAAAAAATTATTGGCCATAGTTTACAGCAGACTTGCATTCTGGTGAGAGTCCTCTTCTTGGCTTGCTGTGGCTACTTTCTACTCTGTACTTATGGTGGGGGTTGGAGAAATAAAGAGAGAAATCTTCCTATCCTTGTAAGAACAATAATGCTATCATGACATACTCTCATGTCCTCATCTAGACCTAATTACCTCTAAAATTTATGATCTCCTAATGTCATCATATTAGATGTTAGAGTTAAAAAATATTAATTTGGGGGAGTCATATCAGTCCATAATATTTCTTAGTATTGACAAGTTCTAACATAAGTTGTGTTTGAAAGTACAGAAATATAGAGGAGTATTGTTCTAGTCATATTTTTCATGGCTATGCCCAAAAGATCTGACAAAAACTATTGAAAGACAAAAAGGTTATTTGGCCCACAGTTTCACAGTTCTCAGTCTGTGGAAGGCTGATTTTATAGCGCTGCACCCAAAGATATGGCGGAACGTCATGACACAAGAATGCAGTAGAGAAAAACAGCTCAGGACATGGCCTCTTGGAAGCAGAGACACCACTGTGCTCTCACCAGGGACAAAATATAAACCCCAAAGGCTTGGCCCATGTGATCTACCTCCTTCAGCTGCACACTACCTGCCTATAGTCAATCTGTGTTGTTGATTAATGAACCATTAATGGATCATAACCCAATAATTTTACTGCTGAACTTTCTTGCACTAACACATGAGCTTGGGGGGGATATCCCATAGCTAAACCATGCAAAGTATAGCGTGTACAAATACCACATTTATATTTGAAACAGTAAATTTATGTATTTGACACATCACACCTTTGTCCTTGTAATACCTAATACAAACTCTGCTTCGCTATTTTCCTTTGCTTAACTGGTCACTATGGATTTCACTCTTCCAAATTTAAGTCACCACTGCTATTACTCATGGAGAATTCCACAGCTCATTTCCTTCTTCCATGTTTCTTATTTTTGACTTACATTAAATTTTGTTATGTATTATGTTTTATATTAGTCTAGATTTTTTCATTTTGAAAATATATTTTGATACATAACTGAATATTTTGTGTTAATTGAAATTTTACACCAAGAATCATGGTTTGGACTTCACTTGTTAAAGCCTTTAATCCTAGAGAGGTGCTATTGGGAAAAGGTGGAATCTTTAATAAGAGTCCGGGTCCAATGGGAGGTGTTTATGTCTCTAGGACATGCCTTTAAAGGAGATATTGTGACCTTAGTCTCTTATCCTTTCCCTTTTTTCCTTTGTAGTCGTGAGTTGGTAGTTTTCTCTGGCCCATTCCTTTGCCATGATGTGCTGCCTTGTCTTAGGATCAAAGCAATCAGGGACTGAAAACTCCAAAATTCCAAAATAAAATAAATCTTTGCTCTGTTATGTGTTGTAGTGGTGAAGAACTGAAGAACTGAAGTGGGAAACAGAAGATATACTCAATATTCTCCTTCAAGGAGTTTATAGGCTATTTTCAATGGATAATAAGTAAATGCCACTTTTTAAAACAATGAGTAGGAGCTCTAATTAAACCATGGTGCATTGTGAAAACCTGTACAATTCTCATCTGTATTTGAGACAATAGAAGAGTCAGGAGATTACTAGAGAAAAATTAAGCTAGAGAAGAGTTAAATTATGAAAAAAACTGAAACTACGATGGGTAAAAAGTGAAATAAGAAGAAAATGTCTGGACTACATATGTGAGGAATAAAGGTGCCAGTCTGAGAAATAAAATATGCCAAAACTCAAAGAACCATGAAAGTGTGGTACATCCATAATACATAGGAACTTGTCTGTGGATCTCAGAATGTGAAACTAATATTTAGGAAGAAATTGAAGTTTAATTGCATAACAAAGGTACTCACATGTTTTTGTTTTCATTTTTTAGCTTGAATTAAAAAGTAGGCATGTATATATGGGAATGAGATGATTATGTTTGTGGAATTTATTCAGTCACATTAAGTTTAAAATACCTTATGATATCACCTGATACAGGTCCAGTGGATAATTAGATGCACTGTCCTGGTGTAGAAGTCAGAATAATGATACATTTTAAGTTTTAATCTGTATATTTTCTCTATTATAGCTATAAGTACTCATAAATTTGTGTGAGAAAATATTTAGAATAAAAATAAACTTGCAACATAGTCTTTCAGGATAATCAACATTATGATCTATTGTATCATTGCATAAAATACAAAATTCTGTCCAAGTATTTACTCACAATTTTGTGTGGTTGTTGATTATGATTTACTCACACTTTTGTGTAAAGATTAATAATTACAAGATATAGTACATTATATAAAAATATAATAATATAATAGCTGTAACATTAATGTGTCTAGATTATTTTTTCAAACATATTTTAATATACTTATGACAATTTTGTCAAAATATGCACAGAATCAAAACATTGTAATTTCTTAGTATAATCCAATGTACTATTAAGCTTACTTTTGGGTTAAAATGTGGACAACGATGATGATATGAAAAGGTAACATTTGAATTTAGTGAGATTTATTAATTTGTTCTACAATTTATTTTAAAATATGGGAACATTATTTGGTATATTAGTAGTGTAGGGTAATAACAGTTAAACTCTATTTTGTTTTAATTTTCTGCCAATTGCATAATTTTTTCAGATTGATGTTTGTCTCTTAATGTATCCCTGACCCTAGAGACTTTAAACACAACATTAGTATTACCTCTAAAATAATTTCATTCTTTAGGAAAGAACCTCCAAATGTCCCTTGAGAAAGGGATTTCCTAGACATATTACATACTTATATATACCATTTTGATATGCATGCATAACATGGGTATGAGCATAGTTTGAATCCTAATATGTATCTGCTTGTAAAAGATATTTGTGAATCAACATTAAAATAGAAAATTTAGTAACTTTGCAAAATATTTACAAATGGGGAAAATGATGACTAGTAAATTTGAAAGTTCTTTTCAATAATAGTACATTATGGTGGTTTTAGGAATATGACTTCTGACAAAGACTTGTACCAATTGAACATTATGCATAGTAATTTATTTCATTATTAGACATTATCCTTCTTTAATTGAACATGTTGAAATGAAGCAAATTAAAATGATCTTCCTTCTTTGAAAGAGATCTACTGATTGCTACTCATGCTCAAATTCCAAGTTCTTATTATTATTACATTATTTGATGAACAAAGATTTGAAATGCAAAGTGATAGTTCATTTGGAATGACAAAATAAGACAAGCACTTGTGTTCATATTTACTAACATGGCTTCACATATCATGCAATAAACTGCATTATAAAATTTGCTATTTTTGAATATTATTGGAAGTATTTTTAAGGTTGTTTTGTGGATTACTAATAATAATCCAGAAAATCGTATAATTAATTCTTTGAAATTTGGTAAGCCTACTTATCTTTATAGTGAGGATCAGTTTAAATTAAGTTTGAAAATTGTCATGCCCCTTCTACTTACAGTTGCAAACAACTTAGAATTCAATCATAGTCAATAAACATTGACAGAGGCCTGGAAATAGCATATTCTTCCTGCTTTCAAAGAATTTAGAAGAGACACTTCTATGAGCAAGTACTTACAGCTCTACATTGTCTTCTATGAGCAAGTACTTACAGCTCTACATTGTCATGAACAAAATACTGTGGATGACCAAAAGAGGAGGAAATTGTTCCTGCTTTAGAATATGGACAGATTTTTAACAATGTAATATTTGAATTGGATTCCTAAAGATATACCATAACAATTTGAATGGAAAAATAATATTATACACATTCAAGGAAATACTGATACTCACGAAAATAAAGAAATCAACTTCAGAGAAGACATAATGAGCATTATTTTATCCCAATTAAAAAAATATATGTGAATAAATATGAATGGAGTTGCCTTAGCTATAAATGAAAGATTGGAAGAGGGAAAGAAGAAAACTATATATTGGTTCTTTTAATTGACTGAGAATTATTCTTGGGGCTTCATGAACATTATCTTGATTCATCTCTCCTCCTGTTAGCTACTATATTCACTTTAATGATAGCATTCATTGCAAGGGTATGAAACCCAGTACTCTCTGAAATTGAAGCTAATGTTGTCAATCACTGTGTATTTGTGCGCATGTGTGTACAAGCATATATGCAAAAATTTGAATACATTATATAATTAGTATTAAAATATATGTAAATTTTGGTATAAGTTCTAATTAGCTTTTTTTGCTGCTGTGACTAAAACACTTGACAAGAACAATTAGAGGAGGAAAAGTTTTTTGGCACAGAGCTTCAGAAGTCTCGGTCCATAAAAGGCTGGCTCCATTACTTAGGGCTCAAGGTGAGGCAGGACATAATGACAAGAGTTTAGCAGAGGAAAGTGGCTCAGGACATGATCAAGCAGAGAGAGACTAAGCTCAGCTCACCAAATATATACCCCAAAGGCATGCCCTCAATGATTCATTACCTCCAGACAAACACTACTTGCCTAAAGTTACACTCAGTCAATCCCTATCAGGAGATTAATTCACTGATTGGGTTAAGATTTTCATAACCAAATCTCCAAATCTTTCCTAAGCTTTCTTGCATTATCTTACACATGATCTTTTGGGGGACATCTAACATCTAAATTAAATTAAATATATATATATATTTATATTATAATAAATTATTTTTATAAACTTATGTTAAATATATGTCCCATGAGGCTTAGGATATTACTCTGGTGGAGCACTTGTGTAGCATGCCTGAAGCCCTGAAGCACCATAAAATAATATTCCAGATGCTGAAGATATTCCTTTGCTTTAAATGTTTAGCAAGAGTGATATTTGTCTCCTCAAGAAATAAAAACTGGAGTAAAGACCAATTTGCATCTATTAAAAATTATACTGCATTGGGGAAAAGATTATAAAGAATGACAGTAGTTATTTGGCTCCACAGGAATTCATCAACTAGTGTAGAAATACATCTATCTTTGTTCAGAAATCTATGAAAGATAAATTCAAATTAAAAAAAAATATTTATACTAAGATGAGTAATGTGATTGAATAGTTAATTTTGTTTTCAAACTTATTTCTTATTGGAAAGTTATTGCATTGCATCAAAAAATAGATTTACTAAATGCTGGGAAAGGTGGAAGATTAGGTTTTCTACAGCTCTATGCTATCAAATATAATTATATGGATCTTAGCAGCATTATTTAAAGTTATGTTTTACCAAAAAATTGTATAACCAACCTTTGATATAGGACTACATATTAGTGAAATTAATTCATTTTTTAAAAGAGAGTGTGAGAGAGAGAGAAAGAGAATATCAATTTTATTTAGTTTTTCATGTGGCTTTCATGGCTCTGACACTTTCTTGTGTACATGGCTGGGGTATGAACCCATGTCCTCACACATGCCAGGCAAGCCTTGTAACTGCTGAGCCACCGCTCCAGTCTCAAGCTAAATCATATTTAAAATTATATCAGTTCTGTTAAAATGAGCACCATTTGCACATAGAATCTATAATCATTTTACATACATTTACCAATTTCTAATCAACCTTAAAAATCAAATTATACATTTTTCCAAAATAAAAACTTCCTTCATAAACGTTAGATTGTTTTTATGCAACATATGTGTAAGAATGCAAGAAATAATATGGGCAATTAGACTAAATATCTAGATAGGAAAGGATTCAGAATGTGCCCTGGATAATGTCCATATCTCATTTTTTTCATGTCAATATCAGCCATTAGTGATATTTTATCAGATATTATTTTCTAACCAACATGTTAGGGCTCTCTCTCCCATTATCTTACATAAGTACATGTGGCTATAGCTCTCATTATAGGCATACACATAGATAAAGAAATACATAATTATCATACATAGTAATTTAAAATTACGTAGCTTTTCATACATCTCTGGTTACATAATAGATTAAATGTTATATGTGAGCATATACTTGATAGTGAAAAGTTTTTCCTTTCAGAAATTAATGTCTTTCCAATTAAATTTATGCAGTTTCAAAGGGAGTGGTCTTACAATTTTCCACTAATGCTTCAATAGGAAACAGTATGATACCTTACTAGGTTAAAATGTTTTATGTTGATTAGTCTTACAGTTCATGGACTCACTTAGTTAAGTAGAAATAGCAGAATTTAAATGTATATTAGGAAATTTGGCAATCTAAAACTAGTCATTCCTAGTTAAACTAAAGACACAAGGTAAATGATGTTTTAACATTTGACTAAACTAAGTAGAATAGTATTGAAGAGTCCAGGGAAAAATTATAAATAGGTCACATGTATAATATCTATTAATTAATCTTACAGTTAGGAAAATATTGTGAATTCAAGGAGTGTATACCTGTGCTAGAATTTTGAAGAAAGAAAGTAAAATAAGTAACCTAATGTTAAAATGATGTCTATTTGTAACTGTCTCCTGCAATTTTATAGGAGTAAGGCCTGAGTGCATTATTGCTCACAAAGGTAACTGTGTCATAAGAAGAGCTTTATGAAAGAAAAGGGAATTCAGGGGAACAACCAGAAAGGTAATCCTTGACTTTTGCTTATCCTATAAGTTCACTTTAGTCTCAGGACCACAACACAAAAATAGTTAACTTTAACCATTAAATTATGATTAATACATTATTAAAAAATGTTAAGTGAATCATATTACTGTAATTTCTGCTTCATCTGGAATCCCCTGGAATGCATTAAAAAATCTTTCAGAATATTTTATTCATTTTTAACAGTAGTCATCAATCTTTTTATTCCTTGAGCTTTCCAAACTGATTTTACCCCTGGAATTTGAAAATCTAAAGAAAATAAAACCAGGGTTTACAAATGATATTATTCAATATGGAAAAGTATAGTAAATTTTCCATGGCATGTTAATTATAAAATTATAAACAAAAATAATGTATAAATTTCACAAACTTTTTTGCTTTCTGTTGTTATATAAAGTGATACTGCTCCTAAAAAAAGGAAAAATCTTCTTTTTTCCTGTATGCCACATCATCTTGCCTTCACAAAGAGTGCTTTCCTGCAGCTTGCACATCTTTACCTCCAGCATTAACCCCTTCCTTCCTCTGGCTCATCTGTCAGCATGCAGGTGCACCTTACATGAAAAACCTTAACAAAAAAGTACCTCCTTTGGATCTTCACCTCATTATTTAGCTCTACCACTGGGCTAAAACAGCTTTTGTCAGTAACACTAATCTTGCACAGCCTTATAGTAAATTCACATATGTATCCATATGTATACATAACATACATATTTGAACTGTATTAACCCCATATAATATACTTATTATTCCTTTTTATATTCTAATTTGTTTTTTTCTCCCCTAATAAACCTCAGAATATTAGAGTTCATGAGATTTGACTTATCCTTTCTAGCATACACATCTTTTCCACATTCTTAGTTGATTTCATTCAGTCAAATGGCTTCAAATAACATCAGTTTGCTAAGTGTTCAATTTGTGTCTCTAGTTTTGACCTCTCTTTTGCTTGTAAGTCACACATAGCTGTTATCCAATTTAAACAAGAACTATTTAAATATCTAAGGGAATTCTAAGATGCATGCAATCTCTCCATAAAGCAGGATGCCAATGACAGAAAAGTACCTTTATGTGTGGTGGGTGAATGGCAAAATTTCACTGAAACTCATTAGGAGACAAATAAAGAAAACCACAGACTCAGAGGCTTGGGTATATTAACCAAGGAAGACAAACCACATAGTGGCCAAGCAGGTAGGACTTCAAGGACCGTTGCCCATTGGTTGCATTGTTGGATTGTCATAGAGGGAGGGAAGAAAACACACAAATACAGGAAGGACAAATTGTCAGAAAGAACTGAGGTATCAGGAGGGCTCCTTCTCCTAGGATGAACCCAGGGACTCCATTAGTGCACATAACTTAAACATTCCTCCAAACTGACCAAGTAGAGCTGGGAGATCACCATCTTGAATATGTGGGGCATCAGACAGATGCTCCAAGAACTGCAAATTCAGATTAGAGGCTGCCCCATGAGTCACACCATTGGATCACTGACTATCATGAACCCCTTGTTCTGATTGCCTCAGGTTCCATGAGTAGCATTCTGAAAAAGAGTTTGTCTCCCAGGCCACATGAGTTTGGGCCATAGATGTGCCCAGGAGCCACACCTTTTGGACCAACAAAGGTCTCAGGACCTGCAATTTCAAGGTGACCAGTGCCCCAGGATCTGTGAGCTCTCTTTATGGCTGCCCCAGGATCCACAAGATTTCCAGTGGCTGCTGGGGTGCTAGCTGAAGTGGGCTAGGAGGCTGGTCAGGCAGACACCAAAACACCCAGGTCACAACTCAGGAAGGGCAAAAGACAGTATTCACCAGAAGCAGTGGCAGTGAATGACTCCACCCTCTCCGCATAATAAGAATACTGTGAGGATTCCTGGGAATCTGACTTCCAGCTGAGGACAGCAAAACCCAGGCCTTATAGCAACCTCATGTTGGAAGTGCTGCCATCCAGGAGCCGGATGGGATCATCTATCCACACTGTATTTTGACATTCTTAGTAGAAATAACCCATGATCTCTCAATTTTCAATTAAGACGTTCGTTTTACTTTTTTCTGTTTTGCTTGCCTTTTGCTTTTTGTTTCTTTTGCTCTGTTTTTCTGTGACTTTTTGTTGTTGTTTGTGTTCTTGCAGAACAGCACATTTTGTCCTAATGCTGGATAGCCTCATGGTGGTAAGCATCTCTGCTATTCGCTTCTTCCTTATCTTCTGGCAACAGCTGAACATTATTCCTTTCTCTCACTCTCCCCTCAAGTCTTCATCTCAGTTTTTTCCTCTTTCTTTTACTTTAATTTTTTTTCCAATTATGCACGTCTACTCTCTTGCTTCTCTCACTCCAAATTCACAAGTTCCTTTCTACCATCCTATCACATCGCCTTTGTCTCAAGACAAGAGATACTGGAACTCTGAGGTGAATGTTAATCATGATAAATGTTGTCTGCTTTTAAACAAGGTACAGTTTCAACTGTCATGAGGAAGATAGTTGCAAATCATTCCTCTCCTCTCATAGGTGGCTATTACCACTGTAACAGTTAAACAAGGAACAAAGTAACCAGTTCAGTGCTATCTACTATATGCATTGGCTGTACATATTGACTATATTTCCTTATCTTGACAGGTATTGGAAATTATAAAGGTCAATAATAATTCACAGGTTGGAAGCCAGCTGCTGAATTATATCATTCATATTGTACCCAAATAAATGAAGAGATAAAAATCCCACACCCAACAACAAAGTCCCAAAGTGAAATAATCAGTGAGCGATATTAATCCCCACTCCCTGACAATGACAATGAGGAAAAAGAGAAACAATCCTCCTCCTTAAACTCACATCAACCCAGCCAACAATACCATGGGTAGGGAACTGGATGAAATCTTAGAAAAAAGTAATGCCAATATGATTATTAAAATGATAAAAGAATTAAAAGAAGATTGAAAGAAGAAATTAATAGAGAAATCACAAGAGCTGAAACACCATTTCAATAAAAAATAAGAGACATGAAAAAAGTGTAGCAGAGCTCCTAGAATTGAAAAAATTAAGCAACATAATTAAAAACTTTATGGAAGATATTAATATCATATTAAACTCAGAAAATAGAATTTAGCTTTCATAGAAGAAACATTGGACAATGAAGACAGTCTGAGTAATCTTGAATGCACAGAGGATAGATGAGAGAAAAAGAACTTACTAATCATGATCACAATTTGCAAGAAGTATGGGATGAAATCAGAAGAAATATACTGAGAATAATTGGGATAGGGAAGAACATTGAAGGACAAATGAATGGCATAAAGAACCTTCCCAATGAGATAATCAGAGAAAATTTTCCCCTATCAGAATAGAATCAGATATTTACATTCAAGAGGACAATAGGGCACTAAATACATCTATCTAAATGAGGAAACCACTGAGACACATAATATTCAAAAAGAACAATAAAGAATACAAGAAAGAATGTTAAAAGCAGTAAGAGAGAAACACCAAGTCACAGTCACAGGCAAACCAAGAGGGATCACTGTGGACTTCTCAAATCAGACCACAATGGTGAGGAGAGCATGAAATGAAATGTTTCAAACATTGAAAGAGTGAATGTCACCCCAAAAACTATATCCAACTAAACTTAGCTTCAAATTTGATGGGTAAATAAAAACTTTCCACTATAAGAACAAATTAGGAACATGCTTAAATGCAAAACCAGCTCCAAACAGAATACTCTAAGACAAACTTCAAACATAGGAATAAGCAAAGGCACAAATCCCACAATTAGAGCAAAGCCGTTAAGAACATAACTCATTAAAAATATCCAGAAGGGCACAAAATATACAAAGGTCACAATGCCAGAATACAAAACTTACATATCTATTCGAACTCTGAATGTGAATGTACACAGTACTCCAACCAAAAGACACAGATAATAGACTACATCAAAAAACTAAATCCAGGGGCTGGAGCAGTGGCTTAGCAATTATGGTGCTTGCCTGGCATACGCAAGGGCACAAGTTCAAACCCCAGCACCATGTACACAAAAAGTGTCAGAGCAATGAAAGTCACATGAAAAGCTAAGTAAAAGTGATTCTCTCTCTGTCTCTCTGTCTCTGCCTCTGTCTCTGTCTCTCTCTCATCTATCTGTCTATCTGTCACTGTCCTCTTTTCTATCCTTAACAAACAAATCCAACAATATTCTGTTTACAGAAGACTCACCTCACAGCTAAAGATAGCCACAGACGAAGGTAAAATTTTGGGATAAAACCTACCACACTGATACTCCAAAAACGCAAGCTGATGTCATGATACTTATATCTGACAAGAAGTTTTCAACCAAAAATCAGTTAGGACGTGATGGATTCTCACCTGAGTCTTACCAGTCTTACTGTTACACAAGAATTAACACCTCTCCTTAGTAAGATATTTGATGAAATTAAAAGGAAGGAAACCCTACTAAACACTTTTTATGAGGCAACAATAAACCTGATAAGAAATCCCAGAAAAGACACATTAAAGAAAGAAAACAGCAGAAAAATATTCTTGATAAACATTGACATAAAAACCCTTAGCAGAATCCTAGCAAACTGCATCCAAAAATAAATCGAAAAGGTAAAACATCACATTCAAGTGGATTTCATTCCAGGCATGCAAGACTGGTTCAACAAATGCCAATCAACAAATGTAATTCATCACTTAAACAGAATTAAACACAAAAGACAAAAAATATATGATTATCTCAATTGATGCAGAAAAGGACTTTTACCAAATCCAACACCTGTTTATGGTCAAAATACCTGGAGAAGATAGGGACCAAAGGAACTTATCTTAATTTTGTAAAGGATATTTATGTGAAACCCAAAGTCAGCATTATTCTTAATGGAGAAAAGATTAAAATATTCCTACTGAACTTGGGAACAGGGCAAGGCTGTCCACTCCTACCACTCTTATTCAATTGATTCCTCAAAAACCTATATAGAGCAATCAGATCAGACAAGGAATTCAAAGTGATTAGAATAGGAAAAGAGAAGTTAAACTATCTCTGGTGATGATATGATCCTATACCCAGAAGACCCAAAAATCTCTATCAAAAGATATCTAGGGCTTATAAATGAATTCATCAAAGTGGCAGGATGCAACATTAACACCCATAAATAAATATTTTTCCTATATTCCAAAAACAATTATTGCCAAAGAAAAAATCAGGAAATCTTTCCTATTCACAATATACTCTGTTATCAGAGAGAACAACATCATGGTATTTTCAGCCAAATGGATGGAGATGGAAAAAAGTATGCTGAGTGAAATATCCCAAACTCAGAGACTGAAGGGACAAATGTTTTCTGTTGTATGTGGAAGCTAGAATACAACCAGAAACAGACCGAAAGTTAGTTAAGCGAAATAATAACCTCAACATGGGTGAATTATTACATGAGCAAGGGGAACCTTGCCTATGATGCTGGGGAAGGAAGGGAGGGGAATTGGGGGGGAGGGAATAGGAGGGCCATCAAGGCAATTGAAGAGTGGGAGTAGGGGGGTCATCAAACCAGTGTGAAACCTTCAACTTCCATGAGAAACCCCCCTAACATGTGGGTAAAACAGGAGGAAACATGGGATTGGGGGGAACACAAAAGGGGGAGCCATGGACCAGCATCAGCCTCACCTTGCTATGTCATTATGAATGTGTCCACGATTCTATGGCAACAATTCCCTCCTAATTTTAAGACTATGTTGAACAAATAAAAAAAAAAGAAAGAAAAAGAAATAGCATAACACACCTAGGAATTAGTATAACATAGGAAATAAAAGAACTCTACAATGAAAACTATCAAACACTGAAGAAAGAAATTGAAGATAACCTAATAAGTTGGAAAGACATTCCATAATCTTGGTTAGGCAGAATCAATACTGTCTTAGCCATTCTGCAAAAAACAGATTCAATGTAATCCCCATTAGGATAGCACTGTCACTCTTCACAGGTATAGAAAAACCATTTCTCAAATTCGTTTGAAACAATAAAAATCCCAGAATAGCCAAGCACTACTAAGCAAAAAAATAAAAAATAAAAAAATAAAAAATAAATAAAAAAGAAAGATGGATATCACAATAATATCACAATACTTTACCTGATATTATACTAAAGACCTGTAGTGTCAAAAACAGCATGACATTTTTATCATAACAGGCAAGAAGACCAAGAATACAAGACACTGTGAGTAACCCACAATATTTTAACCATCTGATATTTAACAAAGGTGTCAAAAAATAGCTTGGAGAAAATACAGGCTGTTCAACATATAGTGCTGTACAAACTGGAGAGCAATATGCAGAAACTTGGAATTAGATCCTTTTCTCTCGCTCTGCACAAAAATCAAATCAAAATGTAATAAAGAATTAGGAATTAAACCAGCATCTAAACAGTTGCTAGAAGAAAAAATTAGATTAACACTCTACCACATCAGTGTAGTCACCGTCTTTCTTAACAAGACTCCCATAGCACAACAATTAAAATCAAGAATATGTATTTGTTCTTGATTGTTTGATAATGATTCCCCCTCAATTGTAAGTCCATAGTCAACTAATTAAAAAAAAATTAATGAGTGGAATGCCATTAAACAGAAAAGCTTCTGCACTGCTAGGGAATTAGTCAAGAGTTTCAAGAGAGAACCTACAGAATGGGAGAAAATCATGACCTGCAACCTCTCCAACAGGGGCCTAATATCCAGAATATAAAAATAACTCAAAAAACTTAATATCAAAACCACAAATATTCCAATCAAAATATGGGCTATGGAAGGAACAGAAACTTTTCAACAGGGGAAGTTCAAAAAACCAAAATATACGTAAGAGCTCTACATCACTAGCAATCAGAGGAATGCAAATCAAAACTGCAATGGAGATTCCACTTCACTCCAGTCAGAATGACAAAAATGATCTATAATAATAGATGCTGTTGGTGTTGTGGGGAGGAAGGCACACTAACATATTGTTTGTGGGACTACGAACTTGTGTAGCTACTCTGGAAAGAAGTGTGGAGACTCCTCAAACAATTGGGGATCAAAGTACCATATAGCCCAACTATCCCACTCTTGGGCATTTTCCCAGAAGAGCTAGAAATTACAGATATATCTACATCCATGTTTATACCAGCTTAATTTATAATAATGATATTATGAAAACAACCTAGATGCCCTTTATGGATGGGATTATTGTATGTATGTGTATATATATATATATATATATATATATATATATATATATATAGCAGTTTCTACTCAGCTTTCACAAAGAATATTATCATGACTTTTTGATGGGAAATGGAATGGATGGAAATGGAAAAAAAATCATGCTGAGCAAAACAAGACAAACATAGAGACCTAAGGGTTGAATGCTTTCTCTTATACATGGAAGCTAGAGTAAAACTTAATATGGGATGAAAATAATTCAAGGTTATTTGCTAGACCCACCAAATCTGAATTAACACATAAGCTGTGCAGGCTATAGCTATGAAGGTGGAGGAGAAGGGAAGGTAGCAAAGGGTGGGAAAAATTGGGTGCTCAACACAGTAGAGTACACTTGACTTCCATGAGAGTCCTAAATACACACAGGCAGACATATTAATCTTGTAATTTCAGTGTTTAAATTAATTGCATATGATTATTTATTTCTGAAATTTAGGAGAATTACAGAGGAGTCATGAGATTGGGGTGTGGGGGAAAGGGAGAAGATCCTGGAGAAGGATCTAGTTTAAGTAACTCTGTCAGCATGTATGAATGTGAAACAACAAATTATTTCATTGTGTAGAATGATGCTGAGCAAATTAAAAAAGAATTATAAGCATAATACGTTCAAATTTGAACTTTGAATTCTTCCTTCCCTTAAAATATACCCCTTCCATTCTTTCTTCCAACAATTTTCATCCTAAATTTGAACTAAAGTTATGAATCATTATTTTTATTGGTTATTTTTAGATTATAGGACAATAGAATATACCATGACATAATTGCAAAACCATGTATTATAACTTCTTAACTCAGTGACCAATATTACTCCTTCCCATCCACTCTCCCACCCCCTGTTCTTTTTAGATATGTATGACAATGGAATAAACAATTAAATAATTATAAAAGTGTGGAGTAAAATTTGTTCTAATTCAGTCCACATTATTTTCCCTTTCCCATTCCCCATTCTCTTTTCTCTACTCAAGTGATTTTTTCTTATTTACTAATATTTTTTCTTGATTTCAGCTTCTTACTCATTAACCCTCAACTCATTTATACCCAGTGGACCATTGTGCTTCCACATGTTTTGAATTCTTTCCCTTTTGTCTTCATATTTCTTGTTTTGTTTGCTAATTTTTAATATATATTTATTTTGTTTAGTGAATATAGGGCAATTTAGATTCACAACCAATTTTAAATTTAAATTTACTAGCTCAATTTTTGAGTGTTTTCACATGCCTACAAAATTAACATGCCACAATTGTCGTAAGGTGAAATAGTTCCCTTACAAATAAACTATTGTTACTGTTTTCATCTAAGGTTGGAAATTATTTACCTATCATGGAAATTGTCAACAAATTAAAATTAATTCCATAGAACTCATTAAGCCCAATCTTACCCTTGTAAAGAAAACAAAAAGTGAAAACAACTAATGTACATCATAATAATACAATTTGAGATCATTCCCTTACCAAAACCAGATACTCTTTTATTTTTAACCCAAAACTAGATCAAGAGCAAATAATATTTTTTCGTATACAATACTAATTTCACACATGTTAAAAGAGAAAAACCTAAGAGAAACAAGGACTCTCCTGACATTGCTGGTGTTCAGTGTCTGTGTAAAAACCATGACCCAAAGGCCATTGAACAAAAAGTAGTGTGTGGATATCACTGCAAAGAAATTGAAGATGCTTTAACCCTTGCAAAGAGAAATTTAGATATTTACAGTTGCACAAGTGCATATGTTCAAAGTTTCAAGAGTAAAGTAGATAAACCAGTGAGGAAAGAAAAAAAACCACATTTACTGAAATTTCTGAAGATGTCACTTTAATAGATTTCAGGCACCATTAGCAGAAATTAAAAAAAGATAAGTTATCAGCTGCTTGAGTCACTAGTATAAGTAGAATTGACTGTGTTATAATGCTCAATGTAAAACTTTAGGGTGCAGGATGATTTTCGGGGTAAGTCTCATTTTTCTAATTATGAACGTTTATCTTGTCTTTTAAACAGGTTCCAGAAGTGTTGTGTTGAACCACTAAGTTTAGCAGGGACAAAATATCCTTATGAGGATTTTTAATAATTAATAGAGGAAGCATTATAATAGAAATTAAATTCCTTATGTTTTTTAAGTTCTTCCTTAAAATTTTATTGAAGGGTTGAATTGTGCAATTATAGTTGCTTATGTAGTAACAATATGATATACCTCTGATCCTAACCTATAATCACCTCCACATCACTCATATCCCAGTCTTTTGACTTTTCTAAATTTCCCCCTCTAGCCATCTAGCACATACAAATGTGTGTGTGTGTGTGTGTATATATATATATATATACACACAGAGAGACATATATATGCAAATGTATATATATATGCAAATGTCTGTGAATATATATATAAATGTTCATTGGCTTAGTTGAAAGCCAATGAATACATGAGAAAATGCTCTAAATCACTAGTAATCAGAGAAATGCAAATGAAAACCACATTAAGATATCACCTTACACCAGTCAGAATGGCAAAGATGAAAAAAAATAAACAATAATAGATGCTGGAGGGGCTGTGGAGAGATAGGCACATTAACACACTGTTGGTGGAGCTGCAGACTGGTACAGCCCCTCTGGAAAGCAGTATGGAGAATCCTTAAAAAATTAGGGATGAGTCCACCATATGACCCTGCTATTCCACTCCTGGGTATCTTTCCAGGGGACTTAGAATCAGCACATTACAGTGACACAGCGATATCGATGTTCATAGCAGCACAATTTACTATTGCTAGGCTATGGAAACAACCCTGATGTCCCTCACTGGAAGAATGGATTCAAAAACTGTGGTACATTTATACCATGGAATATTACACAGCAATCAGAAACAATGATATTGCAGCCTTCGAGGGTAAATGGATGGCTATGGAAGAGATCATGATGAGTAAAATCAGCTTAACCCAGAGATCTAAGGGTCGATTGTCTCCACTCATCTGTGGAGGTGGGGACTAGACCCTGGACAATGAGAAAGTTGGTCTAGTAGCATGAGTTAAATCCAGATAAGATGTAATGCTTTACAATC